>SNQJ01S0004650.1:83884-109950 GCA_010110895.2 Picea sitchensis | reverse complement strand
TAAAAAAAAAAAAAAAAACATAAAAAGAGAATTTAGTTTTAATTTTAGTTATGTTTCTTTATGTCTAAACATAGAGAAGACAAAGGTAGATTTTTGAAACAAAACCCCCGAAAAACTAATCAACCATCAATGGGAGAAGGAACATAGACAACTGAGAAAAATAAATTCACTACACCAACTGCTGGAAAAATCACTTTGGAAGAATTAGAAGAAAAACAATATTCAGGACAAAGGTTAACTCTCATAGAAAGACAAATTTTGTTGGCTTGTGAAGTAAAGAAGAAACAAACATAGTCAGAAAAATCCTCTGTAGGAAAACAAAAACAAATAGAACAACCTCTTTTTCCAACAGAAGTATCTGATTGTACTACATAAGACTTCTTTACAATGTCAGAAGATGACAAACAAGAGAGGGAGAGAAGAGAAACACAAGAACGTGAAAGGGAATTATAAAGGGAATTAGAAAGAAAAAGAAATGAAGAAAGAGAAAGGAAATAAAGAGAGGACAAAGAATCATATCGAGAAGAAACACGAGGAGGAAATGATGAAGAGGAGGAATAAGAACAAACTACATTTTCATTTCCAATTGTTGATACACCAACCCTCTTAGGAGATGAAATAAAAATGAAGAATATTCCTCCTTCTGTTCTTCCAAATTTCTTTGGTATGTCTACTGAAAATCCTGATGCTTTCATGTTTGAATTTGATATCGTTTGTCGAACATGTGGATATACCAATGATGCTCAAAAACTTCGTTTATTTTCTACAACTTTGAAAGGATATGCTTNTGTTCTTCCAAATTTCTTTGGTATGTCTACTGAAAATCCTGATGCTTTCATGTTTGAATTTGATATCGTTTGTCGAACATGTGGATATACCAATGATGCTCAAAAACTTCGTTTATTTTCTACAACTTTGAAAGGATATGCTTTGAAATGGTTCATGGGGTTAAGAGTAGAAACCATAGTATACTAGGATGACATGAATTTATTGCTAAATATCAACCCTATTGTAAATCAAAAGAGTCTAAAGAAGATATTTTTAAAATGTCTCAAAGTGAAGATGAAAGCTTAGAAGAATATCTAGAAACATTTCTCTATAATGTGCAAAAATCTAAGCAAACTAATCTTCCTTTGGATGTCATACATACTATCTTTTTAAAGGGAATTCTAGATGAAAATTTGGATGCTCTTAATCTAATGGGGGCAGGGGATATTTCTCACTTGCCTTTCCCTAAAATTGCTTAATTATGTAAGAAATATTCAAGAGGAAAAGCTAAAAGAGGTCAAGGACAATTAGATATTGTGACTAAGGCAACCAAATCAATTTCAAATGGTGTAAATAAATCAGAATTATGGCATCTGTTTGAGGATTTTAAAACTGATCTTATGAATTCACTTAGTTCACAATTTGATACATTAAAAGTTAAAAAGAAGAAGGATGAACAAGATAAGGTATTATCAATCTTTTGTGCTAAGTGTAGGAAGAACCATGCATTAAAAGAGTGTCCTTTAGACAACATTCAGATTTGTGGACTGTGTACAAATAACCATGCAACTAATGATTGTCCAAAGTTGAAATAATTGTAGGATACTCACATGGAAGAAGGAAAAGGAATGGAATCTCTTTACTACTTATCACCAAGAAGACCTTGGCAACCACGTTTTACACGTATGTCTCAAAATTCTGCTCCTAAATTCTCTCAATAGTTTCCTCACAATTTTCAATATCCTATTCAAAATTTATGGAATGCTCCTATGCCTTGGCAAGCTTGGCCTCTTCAGTAGAACCAAAACCAACCTCCTCAAGGTTGGCGAGAATATGCTTATGGAAATCAGCCATACCAACAGCCATACCAACAACCATACCAACATCCATACCAATACCAACAACAACCCTTTCCTTATCAACAATTCCAACAGAATCAACCACAAAATTCATATTATCAGCAATCACTACCTGCACCACAATTAACCCAACCTCGACCATTTCAACTACCATCTAACCAACCTCCACCGAGACCAACTCAATTACCATCCCAACCAATATCAAATTCTAATAACAAAGTGGAAAAACCCATGTATAACATCGATGAAGGAACATCATTTTCTACATACTCAATCCTTCCTCTTCAAAACATCCACTTAAGGTTTGGGAAAGTTTTACAAAAGGACTCTCCTATTATAAGAGAATATTCCTAGCATAGAAAAATTACCAATAGACAATCAAATTCACAAGAGTAAAACAATAAATACGCAAACACTTCCTTTTCCAGAAAGGTTAGTTAAGGAAAAACTATCAATTTCTCTTCCTGAATTTGATGTCTTAGATGAATTAAAGAATGTCTGTGTGAAAAATCCTTTATTTCAAGCTATCAAAGATATCCCAATATATACAAAAACAATAAAGGAATTATGTTCAAAGAAAACTGGCAAAAGAAAGAAGGATCCACCTACAATTCACCTAATTGGAAATTTAGCAGGCCTAATGTTAAATACTATTTTAGTTGAAAAATATGTTGACCCAGGAATTCCAATGGTAACAATAACAATCAACATTTTTTTAATCTCTAAAACATTAATTGACTTAGGAGAAGCTATCAATGTGATGACAATAGAGACAATGAGATGTTTGAATCTGCAAAATCTTTGACCAACCACTGCAGTCCTAGAACTAGCTGATAGATCTAAAGTAGTGTCAGAAGGTATACTTGAAGATATCACAGTTTCTTTGGACTCTTGGGAGTATCCAGTAGATTTCTTAGTTCTTCAACCAAAATCTAATCTAGGAGGCCATCCATTGATTCTTGGAAGACCTTGGTTGGACAAAGCTGATGTTTTGATTGGTTGTAGAAGAGGGAATATGATTATTTCACATGGAATTGAAAGGAAATAGATCACACTTTATCCTCAGGCTCAAACACCTTCCGTAATATATCAATTTCCATGTCTTGATGAAACAAAACAACAACAGGAAGAAGTGATTCAACCTATCTTAAGTATTAATCAAGCTTTTGATTTTAGGGAGGAAAATAATGAAGATTTGTTAGAATATTTCATTTCTGAACCAAATATCTCGGAACAATTGAGAAACATGCAATACATTGCTACAGATGATGTTTTAGGACAAAATTTTTAGGAAAATTGCACAATCCATTCTTTAGAATCATCATTTAATGGAATTTTTCTTGTTAACTCAATAACAAATGCTCAAAGAAAATAATTGAAATCAGTCATGTGGGAAATATTTGAATATTGCTGCAAATCTTGAACCATCTCAGGAAGAACAATCAATTGCATTATTAAATAAATATCATAAAGAATTTTCTTGGGAATATACTGATATGCATGGAATTCATCCCGAGACATGCGCTCATCATATCTACACATATGATAACATACGACCTCTAAGGAAACCTCAACGAAGAATGAATCCAATGTTGAAAGACGTAGTTAAAGAAGAATTGCAAAAAATATTACAGGTAGGATTTATCTACCCTATCTCTGATAGTCAACGTGTTTCTCCATTAGTTGGTGTACCTAAGAAGAATGGAAAAAGGAGAATCTGTGCAGATTATAGAGAGTTAAACAAGGCAACACTTAGAGATCATTTTTCATTACCATTCATAGATGAAGTCTTAGATGCACTAGCTGGGAAAATATATTTTTCCTTCCTAGATGGATTTAGTGGCTACAATCAAATCAAAATAGCATTAGAAGACTAGGAAAAAACTACTTTTACATTCCCCTAGGGTACATATGCTTATATGGTATTACCTTTTGGTTTATGTAATGCTCCAACTACTTTTCAAAGAGCAGTTTTTGGCTATTTTTGTTGATTTAATACATAAATGTGTAGAGGTATACATGGATGATTTCCTTGTGTATGGTAATTCTTTTGATGATTCCTTGATGAATTTGGAAAAAGTCCTAATAAGATGCATAGAAACAAATTTGTCTCTCAACAATGAAAAATGTTTCATGATGTTAATTGAAGGAATAGTATTGGACCATCATATTTCATCATCAGGAATTACAGTGGATCCTGCAAAAATACAAATCATTGTGAACCTATTAGAACCAATCAGTCAAAAGGATGTGAGAAGTTTTTTTGGATATGCAGGCTATTACCGAAGATTCATTGAAAATTTTAGTAAAATAGCTTTGTCATTATTCAAATTACTTTCAAAAGATGTACATTTTCATTGGGATACTAATTTTGAAACTGCCTTTCAGAAACTCAAGGAAAAGGTATCAACAACACCTATCTTAAGAGGGACTAATTGGGATTTTCCATTTCATATCTCTGCAGATGCATCAGATACTGCAATACGAGCATCATTGGGTCAAAAAGAAAATCTTATGACTTATTTTATTTACTTAATTAACAAGAATTTAACCCCTACATAATTGAATTACACAGACAGTGAGAAGGAAATGTTGGCAGTAGTACATGATGTGAATACATTTCATCACTACATCACTGGTTATGAAGTCTCTATCCATACATATCATTCTTCCATAAGATATCTCATGAACAAACCTATTACTAATGGCAGGATAACCAGATGGTTGTTATTGATGCCCGAATTCAACATCATTGTCTTAAATAGACCTGGAAAGGAAAATCAAGTGGCTGATTTCCTATATCGATTAAACAATTATGTTGAGATTGTTCCTATCTCAGATAATTTTCTTGATGAGCACCTATTTTACATTTCAGTTATAACTCCATGGTATGCTAATATAGCTAAATATTTATCATCAAGAATGTTACCTACTTATTTTACATCCAAAGAAAAGAAAAGGATAATTAAACACAGTGCTAGATACACATGGATCGATGGATACCTCTTTTATACAGGATATGATCTCATAATTAGAAGATGTGTAAGACAACATGAGATTTTATAAATATTAAAATCTTGTCATGATGAACCTTGTGGTGGTCAATTTGCAGATAAGAGAACAACATACAAAATACTCAATTTGGGGTATTATTGGCCATCCATCTTTAAAGATTCCAAGAAGTATGTTAGAAGCTATGAAAACTGCCAAAGGATGGGAAATCCACTTCCAACTGATGAGATGCCACTCAAGCCACAAGTTCACATTGAGCCATTTGAAAAATGGGCTCTTGATTTCATAGGTCCAATAAATCCACCATCAAAAGGGAAGCAGTACATCTTGGTATGTATTGATTATGTTACAAAGTGGGTGGAAGCTAAAGCATTAGTGAGAGCTACAGAACAATCAGTGGTCAACTTTCTCTTTGAATAAATATTTGTCACATTTGGAGTACCTCAAGAGATTCTAACTGATCAAGGAGAATAATTTACTTCTAAATTGGTGCAATACATAGCACACAAGTGCAAGATCAAGCATCAGAAGTCCACACCCTATCACCCACAAGTCAATGGCCAGGTAGAATCGACTAATAAAACATTGGAATCCATCATGACCGAGACAGTCCAAATGCATAGAAAAGACTGAGCAGATAAGCTAAATGAAGCATTATGGGCATATAGAATCACCTGAAAGAATAGTGTTGGGTTCACTCCTTATCAGCTAGTCTATGGTAAGCAAGTTTTGTTACCTATAGAGTTTCAAATCCATACTTTTAAACTAGCAGCTGATTTAGGAATAGATCTTTTTGAAGCACAAAAAGAAAGGATCATGCAATTGAATCAGTTAGATGAGATGATACAGGTAGAAATAGAGCACAACATTTTGATACAACAACAAAGGGCACACTGGCATGACAATTTCATCAAGAAGAAACAGTTCAAAGTGGGAGACTGGGATTTGTTATTTGACTCAAAATTCAAAAATTTCAAAGCTAAGTTTACAACTCATTGGCTTGGTCCATATGAGGTTGCAAAGGTATATGAAAATGGATTAGTCAAACTACAAACAATAGATTATGAGGCAAACTCATTCATAGTCAATGGACATAGGATAAAGCTCTACAATAAGCTTGTCAACAAAGAAGATTTTCTATAGAAGATATCTCAACAGAATGAGATGGAAGTGCTCGACAAACACAATCATGTGTCTCCCTCACATTCCTCATAAAAACAAAATGAAAATATATATATATATAAGAATCATAAAAAAAAGGGAGTTTAGTTGTGAAAACCCAGGCAACTGGCACATTATAAACTCGAATTTTTATTGGAAAACGAAGTCAACTTGGCCGATCAAAATTCTCCAAAAAAACATTTTTTTCACCTTCTAGTTTCATTTACAGCATGATTTTTTCTTCATTACATTTGTACATATCCGTTTTTGAAAGTTTTTGTGTAAAAGACTTCAGGAAAAGTCAATAAATAAGGCTGAGGGGGATAAGGTATAAATTTATGAGTTTTTGTAGACCTTCCAAGCCTTCTGCAAATGTCAACATTCATTTCAAAAAGCATATATTCCAGCAGAGGGACCTGAAGAAGTGTATCCAACAAGGAACCTGAGAAAAACACAATGCATATCAAATTCATCATAGCAGAGGGACCTGAGGAAGATACTAAGAAAAGTAATCTAAGAAGAACTTCATCAATTTTGTCATAAGTGAGGAATTGCAACAATATTCCAGCCAGCTTCAACCAAGCAACATCACCAACACAATGAGCAACAAACAAGTTAGTATAAATTTTTCTTTTTAATGATTTAAAAATTTGGAAAATTCTTCATAAGCTAGAAATGATAAATACCTATATTTACCTTCCCCTACACTATCTCTTCATCACTTCATCTCATATACCCTCAAAGCATAAAAAACTTTGTACTCAAAGCAACCAATTTGTTCACCAAGGGAGCTATAAGGAAAGATCAGGTTTTCAAATTCAACAACAAGAGCATGGTTAGTAAAGAGGTTATTTTTCTAAAAAATTTATGGTTTTCAACCTAATGTTTTTTACAAACATTATTTTCAAAACAAGTTTTTAAATTGTTTATGAAAACACACTATTTTGGATAAAAAAGTAGACATGCCAAATATACAATTTCTCTGTTTTTGAACAAATATATTTATAGTTATAAGTTGAATATTTTTTCAAAGGAAAATGAATCAGGGATCTATAAGTCAAAGTGAATCCATAAGGTGAACACGTTTGAAACCATTTCCTGTGATGATTGCAAGGAAAGAAAGTAAAATTTCATAAGTGAAAGAGGTATGATGACAGGGTGTCTTCAACAATGAGTGCTCATTTGAGAGATTGTACAAATGCATTTTTTTAAGAATGCTTATTTCCTCCACAACGTTTTCCTTTTTCCTAAAAAGTGTTGTAGCTTCACCTCTTTCCATATGTTGTTGTTTCACTTGGACGCTCCCCAGATTATAATTGCTGACGCATTCCTGCATTATACTTTTCCTCCTCACTCCAATGCATTCCTTATTCTCATACTAACACATTTTTCTCCACTCCAATGCCATACCAAATCGAGAATCCCTATTTTCTAGCAGAATGTTCCTTCCTATGCCTACCCCAGCCTAAATTTACTGATAAGCATCTAAAAAACAAACTGTATGTTGACAATTTCACTGTCAACATACACCATTTTCGTCTCTGTGGATAAAATCATGGCATTGAGGAAATACATGGGAGGTGAATGCATAAATTATGGAGAAGAGAACAGATCCAAGTAGGAATCGTCCAAGGAAAGGTAAGTTTGAATTCAATGTTAAGAATTTGTTAAGTTAAGTGTCAATTTCAACTTCCTGAGGAACGTTTTGAGAACATAAACAATTCATTGGTAACAGAGGTCGATTTTAAATAAGAAAAACACAGTTGGGTTTCAAAAAGAAGGCATAGAAGTTTTAAATTGCAGATTGAATTGCCAGGTATTCCCTTTCATCAAAAAATTTATGGATAAAAGTAGAGAACAGTTTAGGAATTAAAGGAATGATGAGATTTTCTTTATGTTAACAGAAAATTCTTGTGGAAAGAATGTTCACAGAGTTAAATTAAAACAGAGTCTGGAAGTTTGAAAATATCAAAACAGTTTATTGAAGAATATATAGGGTTGAATTTTTTTGGACAAGGATAGACCTCATTTTTGTACAAGCACTGAAATATTTTTCAGGGTCTTTCTCTTAAAAATTGAAAGAATGGTGTCTAGGTATGAACCCGAGAAGTTTGATCCATCAAAAATTCATAAAGAATGTATAGAAATTCTTGAAACAAATCAGTGAATATCTTTCTTTGAGAAGTTTGATGGATATTGTGAGAAGGTTTCTTTAGATTTTGCTTATTCATTTAATGGGGAAAGGGCCATTGTTCGTAACATCACCATTAGAATTTCTGAAAATGTAATTGCATAGATCATTGGATTACCTCAAACTGGAGAAAGATACTTCAAAACTAAACACTTTAAAGACAAATCATGGGAACCTTTTGTATCGAGATCTAGGGTTGCAGCAGTAAATTGGAAAAAAAGAATTCCAAGAAGTTGGTTGATTCATTCTTGAGATGAATTAACCTATCTCATCCAGAAATTTATCACTTGTGAAGGAAGGTTTAGTATTGTCTACCTGTATCACATCAAATTGTTGCAACATTTAGAGAGTGACTGTGAGATTAACATTCCCTACTTTCTACTGCAAATCCTTTCTAAGATGGCTAAGGTTGTTCAAAAACAAGGGAGGAATGCAAAAAATAGTTTATACCACTGTGGATTCATCAAAATGATCATCACACATGAACTACAAAAACATAACTTGTCATGGAAGAAATTTATCATTGGAAATGGTTTTGAAACACTGGAAGAGAAAATAGAAGAAGAACAGATCTGGATTGTGACAGATGATAAGGAGTAAATGCAACACCCCAAGGCAACAAGCTCAAAACAACCTATTGGGAGGAGAAGAACAAGAAGTATGGTGAAAATGGAGAAAGAATTCCAAGAAAAATATAATATTTTCACCAGATATGAAAGGAAATCAAGAAAACGCCAACAAGTCCAAAAAGGAAAAATAAAAGAAAGTAATGATGAAACACAACAAGCAGAGTATGCAAACACATTCAGACTTTAGAGAAACAAAAGCAGGTAGGGAAAGCACAATCATTAGAAGATGATGATTTTGAAGAAAAAGAGACTTTCACATATGAGCAAATGAGAGAAGAGGTGAAACAATTAATTGAAGACATGAAAGATGAAACTCAATCACCACAGAAAGTAGAACAAATAGAATAAATGGTTGGTGGGTCCACATTAGGGCTTGATAAGAAAGACAAGAAAATAAAAAAAAATGAAGAAAAAGATCAAAGAAATAGAGGTCATGGAAAGATATTTGAAAACATAAAATGAAATGTTGAGGACTCAAATCCATAAAACTCAAGAGGAAAATGAAAAAATGAAGAAGAAGAATAAGAAGCCTTGAAATCAAAATAATATGATCTGCAAACAAGCATACAGACGGTTTCAGCAAAAGAAAGCATACAAGGAAAAATATCAGAGGTTAAAAGTTCTTCATATAGCTCAAGCCAATGTGGATACATTATTCCAGGTAGCAAAGGTGGAAGGAGACTATTGACAAGAGTTCAAGAACATTTTTTGTGCATGAGGACATGCAAAGTCTTCCTCTTGGAGGAGATGTTGGGTACGATTTTATGCATATTTTCACTTCAAAAATCACACTTTTTCCTCCAAAACCATCCATTTTTCCTTCATTTTATTCCATATTTTCCATGAAACAACCTATGCAAGGTACATTTATCATTCCTTAGCTTAAAAATTGAATATTTGAATTTTTAGCATTAAAATTAAAAATTTATCAGAAATTACAGGATTTGACTAAATCCTGTAATTGCTCCAAGGTTCGTGTACTTTCAGGATAGATGGGAAAAATCAGAGACATGTGTCATGATACTTGATGTACAAGGATGGATAAATACCTATTGGGATCGACAACTGATCTTTCGAGGTGCCCGATCAACACTGGTCAAACAGGCTCAGTTCAGCAGAAAATACCTTGTTTTAGTAGAAAATCATGGACAGTTTTAGATTTTCTTGCGATTTGTGCTTATTTTATGGATCTGAAGGGGTATTCGAACTTCCTAGAATATTTTATGGATCTGATCATCATCTTAGGAGACTTCTTAGCATTTTCGGTTTCAAACTTATTGTATAAATACTTCAAGACATGGACTAGTATGACATCTCATGTTAATGAAGAAAACTCTAAATTTTTAGTCTTGAGATGAGTTTGGTGTTTTGTTCTTGATGATGTTTATGAGATGATTATGTGAACGCTGCTGGAAGTCCCTTCTTAACTGAGACAACTCTAGGTGTGCAAGTGAATCACTGGAAGGCCCCCTTTGCCAAGCTAGTACACTTCTCCTTTTTCACTCCTTTCAAGAAAATTTTGGTATGAGATTTAGTTCAGTTTACATTTTTCTATAGGTAATGTTGGTGTGTTTTACTTGATTTCAGAATTAGTTATGTTGTTGATGAATGTGGGAGAGCAAAGAATGCATCTCTTGTAAAAGCGTTTAGTCTTTCTGACATTTACAAGCCTCTAAAATAGTTTGAATGCTTACTGATTTGAATTCTTAATATTAGTTGAATGCTTTTACTTTAGCTTGTTCATTAATGGTAAGAGTGTTAGAATATAGAAGATGGTGTGCTCGTTTTACCATTGACGATACCCTCGTCACCCAACCATAGGCCGAAGCCACCCTCCGAGCACCTTAACCTTGACTAAGAATTACTTTGGAAGCAAACCCTATGCTAGATAGCCACACAAAGGGTAGCGCACCTTTCCCCAAGGATAATGCATCACAAAAAGATGATGAGATAGTCCAAACCCTCGCCAATAGATAGTCCAAGCCAACACTGAAACTAGCTGCTACTCCAGTTGCACCTGCAACCCTCCTCCACATGTGCACACCAAATTGGAGCTGCAGTGCGCACCAAACTGGGAACTGCAATTCTAAGATGTTGTCAAATGAGAACCGACGCCCTGTATTTATACTGGTTCTGCCAGATTTGTTGGGGCCGACTTCTCCTTCTGGATTTGTGTCTGTTCAATATATTATTATTATTTTTGGCCGACTTCTTCTCTTGGAGGCTAATAACCTAATACAAATTATATTCTTGATCCGAAAAGACTTCTAGGGTTATTATCCAACTCATTAGGGTTTCTCTTGCTTCCCGGAGTCTTCTATTCTCGTCAGGTTCACACATGGAGGTAAATGCCTTCCGCAACTACCATAATATCAACACTCCCTCCTAGCTAGGGAGGTATTACAGGTAATGGTATTGAGCACAAAAACATACCATTTACCCGGTAGCATTAATATAGTCATCTAGACTATCTCATGGATAGATCATGAGCATCACCATCACCGTCCGCTGCATCATCTCTCGAAACCATACTTCATCTGAGTAATTAGACATGATGCTGGATAAGTCACTCATACCATAGAGTGATACAAGAGCCACTCTTATAATCTACAGGAATAAATGCTCTGAACCAATTTCCATCTGGAAAAATCTTTGTTCATCATTCGTCTAGATGGTGATTATTTCCAATAAACTGTTGATAGTCTTCAAGGCAGTTAGAACATAAATAGAACAGAATTGTGTTTATCCATAGTAGTACATAAATACAAACGAGTGGTTCACTACCACATCAAGTAACACAGAAGTACTTGATCAGCAATGTATAGTCACGAACAATGGAGCATATCCACCACAGTAGTCCTCATCTATTGTCATATAGTCTTCATAACAAATATCTGATAGCAACCTGAATAGAAACAATGTTATGATATAAACTGATTTGTCTGCGCCAATCTTTCACTCACATTTGTGAGCTCTGAAAGAATATCTGCCTCAAAATAGTGGAACATATCCACCACAGTAGTCTTCATCTACTGTCATATGATCTTCATAACAAACATCTGATAGAAACCTACACAGAAACAATGTTATGATATAAATTGAATTATCTGGGCCAATCTTTCACTCATGTTTGTGAGATTTGAAAGAATATCTGCCCTCATCACTCATGTTTGTAGATTTGAAAGAATATTCTACCGCCCAACAGTCAGATATCTTACCCATTCGTGATCAAACAAGGAAGAAGGATTGTTTATGATTATGAGCATGGACCATTCCTCACCTGGCCATTCTTCCCACACTAATCAGCATCCCGGATGTATCGTATAAACCCAAGGAATGTCCGAAATTCACCATTCTCACACTGTAGCTACTCCCACACTAATCAAAGGTGCCTTGGAGAGAATGTATAACCCTAAGGAACACCTGACCATCCCTCCCACACTAATCAAAGTGCACCCCCGAGAGAATGTATAACCCTAAGGAATGTTTGTCCCCGACATCGAAATGAATCCATTCCCCCCCCTCGGCCATTCCTCCCACACTTATCAAAGTGTGTCTCGAGAGAATGTATAACTCTAAGGAATGACTCCAGTTCAACCAGTTCCAACCACAAGAGGAAAAGAATATCCTATATCAACCTCCAAAATGCACCATTCCCCATGTTAACCATACGAGGACCATTGTCCCAATACACCTTCTCGGAGTAACCCCAGAAGAAGAGAGATCACCTAGACCACCTGCCAATCAAAATAGAAAGCCTGGCTGGTCTATGATACATCAGAAATCAGCCTACTTTCCATGTTAACCACAATGGAGTCAACGTCCGGTCGTAAATCTCATAATCCACTTTCCAAACAAGAATCTGCCCAATATGGACTATTTTTCAATTTTAAGGATGAATGTCTTCATAATGTTTTTAGTGTGTCTAACTTGAGAGTCATTTCTTCCTTTCAAGAAGGAAGTTGTTTCCACGAACTCAGCTTGAGTACACAAACTCTATCATCTTGGATAGAAGATTTACAAAAATGTCCGCTATCTCGCCTATCCACGTATATATAATAGAGAATCATTTTCTCATTTTGGACTTCAATATGGATAATGTAATGCTTGATTTCAAATGTACTTCTTTCTCGAGCACTGGTTTTTCTTTGAAGGTTTCATGTAGATCTGAATAGTAGGGTATATCATAGTTGGAAAGATGTAACATATCTATGTGGCACTTTTTTCTGTCATTATGAGATCTGATTTATTGAGTAGTCATATTGATGTTTATAGGACATCTTCACCACACTTCACTGTGTAACTCGAGATTCTCCACCAAGTTATCTTCTTCCGTATGTATACAAGGGTTTCTTTCTGGTATTTCTCAAAGTCTTGAGATTGTTCTCCATATGCTCTTTATTCAATTCTCTGGAGAACATTCTATGTATTCCCATCTCATGGAACTCCAACTCATGGATGCCATGGATGATATAATGACTTATGTGATATGTTCCGTGTAATGGAACAAGTAATATCATAGTATTCTCCTCCATCTCGGGAGAACCTCTAGTCTCAGATCTCTAAATAGATTTCATTCATAAGTATTCCATGCAATGTTCTTCATCACAGACTTCTGCCTTTGATTGCTTATCAGTTCATATCAGTTTTGTAATCTTTGGATTTTTTGATATAATGACCTAGTTATTCATTTCTCTTTCTCTGGAATTTTCATTTTCTTTTCATGTTTTGCTTTGGGTCCATGTATTTTATAGATTCCATGCCCTAGAGATTCCAATTCTTCCTTTCATCATGTGATCAATGATTCGGGATGAAAACCAAATACTAGTGCTCTCTCAGAAGTCTTTCCATGGTTGAACTCAACACACCTGCCTTTCATGGTATCGCTACCATGATATATATATATATTTTCATCATCTCTAATGGATTATAGGATTAGTCTCCTCCCAACTTTCATGTAAGAGTGCATAGTCTGGCCTCCATCTCAATGTCAGAAACCTTCCATCCGTGATCCTTATTGTCTTCTGTAACATATAATTGGCTCTCTTGTCTAACAGAATTCACGCCTTCTGTCTTATTGTTTTCTATAAAACATCATAAATATTTTCCAATTTCCTCTCGATTGTTGACTTCTTTCTTTCTTTTCTTCTACTAAGTCTCTAAGGATTGATCTTCAGCTTAATAGCTTACACATGATTTGTATCTCATCTTTTCATGTATTATCTAATGATACATTTCCATCTTATTTTTCTTCCATAGGTATAGTTCTTTCTTGGAACATATTATAGATATACAAGATATGTACGTAGACGATGCAAACCAGATATGTACAAGAAACACGAAGAGTGTTACAATACCTTTTTAGAAGAATAAGTCTCCTCCATCCTGCTTAGTCCTCTTTGTAGGTTCTTCAATCGACAGTTTTATGTTTCTCCTTCCTCTCTTTAGCTCGGGACAACGATTCTTGTAGTGATCAGACTTGGATGTACTTGAAGCATTTTATTTTTGAAATGTCTTTCTCTGATTTGGCTTCCTGAGCCAAACTTCCTTTGTTCCCCAAGTTCTTGGAATCTTGTTGTGAAGGCTTGACTACTCACTTCCTCTGGGTTTCTTCTTTGCATTGATCCTTGATTCTTCTGCAGCACTCTTCTCCAAGTGATCTCTTCATAATAGCTTCGCGTGCTTGATCACTCTAATTGGGATATCCTTACAAAGTAAGATGTTACGCTGTCATTACTATTCATCTCTACAAGCGTCAATGTTTCATTCTTTAGACTCATAACTTGTCCAATGTTTCTGACCGAGAAGAGATTTGTTAGGCATCGCATATATTCTTTGATGAGTCAAGATGGAGATGTAGGGTATCAAGTGGTCTTTAGGAATCCACTATGATACTCATAGAATTGATGTCAACATCTTTGAACTTCTCCATAGCTGCAACGTTCTACGGTTCCTTCTCTTCTCCTTCTTCAAACTCTGGCTTCACGATCTTTCCTTCACAATATCCAACATTTTATTCTTGGAAAGGATGATTTCAATCCTTGTCTTCCATGCTTTGAAGTTAGATGCTCCATCTAACTTTTTCTAAGACTTCATAGAGTTAGTCATGGCTGCTTGACTTGGTCAAACCCTAGATTTGACCAGAAATTCAAATTTCACGTCTTGTCTTTCTGAGAGTACCAGGAGATGCGCTGGGCTAGGGCACACTGATCTATCTGAATATTAGGTCAATCCATTCACTTAAGGTGCCTCAACAAGAGGTTTAGGGTTTCTGCAACAACACCTGCTAGTAACCCTAGCTGCAGTGTCTTTGAGGTTGCTTCTACTAGTAACCCTAGCGATAGTTCCTCAATGACCTCAATATCTAGAGGCTATGTTTCCTTCTAGTGTTTTAGGCTCACTGAAGGGGTGTGGGCCAATAACTTGTTACAATATAGAAGATGGTGTGCTCGTTTTACCATTGACGATACCCTCGTCACCCAACCATAGGCCGAAGCCACCCTCTGAGCACCTTAACCTTGACTGAGAATTACTCCAGAAGCAAACCCTAGGCTAGATAGCCAAACAAAGGGTAGTGCACCTTTCCCCAAGGATAACACATCACAAAAAGCTCATTAGATAGTCCAAACCCTCACCAATAGATAGTCCAAGCCAACACTGAAACTAACTGCTACTGTAGCTGCACTTGCATCCCTCCTCCACACGTGCGCACCAAACTAGAGCTGCAGTGCGCACCAAATTGGGAACTGCAATTCTGAGATGCTATCAAATGAGAACTGGCACCCTGTATTTATACTAGTTTTTCCATTTTTGTTAGGGCCGACTTCTCCTTCTGTATATGTGTCTGTTCAGTGTATTATTATTATTTTTGGTCGACTTCTTCTCTTGGAGGCTAATAACCTAATACAAATTATATTCTTGACCCAACAAGACTTCTAGGGTTATTAGCCAACTCATTAGGGTTTCTCTTGCCTCCGAGAGTCTTCTATTCTCGTCAGGTTCACACATGGAGGTAAATACCTTCCGCAACTACCATAATATCAACAAAGAGATCTATGAATACACCTTTTGTAAAGAATCTTATCATTTCTTTCATACTCAACACTTAGATTAGCTTTTTTATTATTTCCATTTAAAGAACTTAATTTATCTCTATGTCCATACATTTTGGATGTGTCTCTAACTCTTACAAACACCGGATTGACAATCAAATACACTCTAATTTACATCAGTAGATTGGAGACCAACAATTTGTATGAAGGAAAGTTTTCTAAGTTATTGTTGTCATATACAAAAGCATTGTAGGTGATCTTATTGGATTTATTTACCATGACTTTTGTTTTGTGAGTATTAACAAACATACCCATTTTGGAATAGAAATACTTGAGGATTCTTAGCTTCTTGTAAGAAGAACAATGATGACTATACTAGCAAGAGTTGAGTTGGTCTCACACAACCTACTTCTTCCAAACAGTCTTCCAACTTGTCAATGTATATGCCAAAAAGAGTAGGAGATAATGGACAACCTTTCTTGACTCCAATATTGCAATTAATTTCTTCTGAAAAACCCTTAGTGTCCGTGAACATGGAAATCATGCTATGATATCACCTTAATGCAACAACCCTCAAATCAAAAGATGCTTTTATCTCTTCCAACATATTTCGAAGGTTTGTCTTTGAAACTATGTCAAAAGATTTCTTAAAGTCAATGAAACAACACACAATATTAGTTTTATTATTGTGACAGTCTTCCACAATTATCCTAAGTGTAACAAGCTATTCTATAGTTGAATGATATCTCCTAAATGTGACCTAGCCTTTAGCTTTTTTTATATAGATTTCTAGACATAGGATAATCTTTTCCAAAATAATTCCATTTAGCTTGGCTAAAATGGGGCTAATCATAATGGTCCTATAATAATGAGAATGTTTTTATTGACACTTTTAAAAAGTGATACAATGAAGATGTGTCGAGAGTTTACAAAAACCCTACTTAATTTTTAATTTGAAAAAATTATATATATATATATATATATATATATATTATAATGATAACAATAATAATAAATTGGTTAAAAAAACATAAAAAAATAAAATATTTTTAAATAATTAGTTTCATTTATTTTTATAATATTATTTTTATATAATTAAAAAATAAATTATTATTATTTAATATATAAGATTTAAATGGATATTATAAATTATTCATTTAACTCTTTAGCGTTTTCTTCACAACATAGATTACTTCTTATGCACACTACTTCCTAGGGAACCTTTATTTTCTTTATTAGTACTCCTCATCTTTTTGCAATTGACACATCTTTAATGTTTATTTTCCTTAGGTTTTTAACGTTTCTTATCCTTGGACTCACTATCTTAAGAATATTTAGCATGTAGCACTACTTGGTCAAAAAGTAGCACCAAGAATAATGTTTTAATGAAACACTATTTGGTCCAAAAACGTAGCACCAAAAATAATGTTTTAATGTAACACTATTTGGTCCAAAAAGTAGCACCAAGAATAATGTTTTCTTCGGTTTTACAGGAATCATCATTTAAAGCTTTGTCCATGATATATATTTAACTATATTTTATTCTACTAATGTTTTTTTTTATGTTTTGAGATTTTATCACGAAAATTCAAAAAAATTATCCCACAAATTTAAAAAAAAAAAAATTGCATTCTATTTGTACCATTCTAAGACATGAAACATTTATATCTAAGTGCAGTAAGCTCTTAAATTTAGGTTTTATTTCTCCTCCACGAATTCTTAAATTTATCATATTTTAAGATTTAATATTAAGGATAAAGGATTTATGGATAAAAGTTTAAGGTATAGGGATATGGTTTATGAAATCAACAACAAAATTGAAGGTTTAATGTTGTGATGAAAGTTTTATGGGTTAATAGGTTGGTGTTAAGGGATGAGGTATGTGTAATAAATATTACAAATTAATAAGCCACATGTGGCAATGTCTCTATTAGATATTTTCATGATCTTGATCAACTCGCAGCCACATAACCTCACAGGGCCCAACATCCCAGCCTCCAGTCCATGGCGTGGATACATAGGTCACTCTCCACGAATTCACTTCTGTAATTGTTTTAAACTCGCAACCAGTTGCATAGAGGGTGTCCACCCAGACCCAAACCTACTACGCGGAGAACCACAAATTCTTCTTGCCAAGATTTACCCACCTAGATTCACGCAACTGTACCGCCTCTAATTTGAGGTCGTCCCACTAACACGACGGATGGAACTTTCCTTTTTATGCAGATTGGCGTGGTTTCTATGGATTTCGATACCTTCATGTACCCCATTTTCTTCTTGATGTCATCCTGTTGCACAAATTTGACCATGAAGTCTTCAGCTCCTTCATCTAAACACACGACAGATAGAACTTTCCCTTTTATGCAGATTGGAGTGGTGAATATGGCTTTTGATACCTTGATGTACCCCGTTATATTCTTGATGTCATCCCGTTGCACGGATTTGACGATGAAGTCTTCAGCTCCTTCATCTAAACCCCTGCACATAATTTGACAACATCATTAAATATACTCTCGAGGCAATTCTTTCCACACATGTAGATACTACATACTATATTTTCATAGCCTTGAGTGGAGGTTATTTTCGTTTGTCATTGATATTTGCTTAATACTACAGGCAACTAACTGTGATAGTGGTTGTTTTATTGTTTACAGTTAGGTGACACCGTTTTATCTAGCGTTGAGCGAGTTAGGGTTCTCAAACAATAATATTGTATGAGACTACCTGGTGGCTACTAATACCATTTTATCTATCAGTTGAGCGAGTTAGGGTTGACAAACAGTAATATTGTATGAGACTACCTCGTGTCTACAAATACCATTTTATCTAGTCTTGAGTGAGTTAGGGCTCACAAGTAGTAATAATATTGTATGAGACTACCTGGTGGCTACGAATATGCTACAACATTTATTTAAAAATTCCAAAACTTAGGCCACAATAGAATCACTTTAAAATTTTCAAAACTTCAACCCCAAACTTCTTTAACTATTTAAGAATTAGCGAATTTTTAACTATCAAAATAAATAGAAAACTGCATAAATACATCTACAACTACAAGAAAAGTAATCTAGTTGCGCAGTGTTCTAATATCATAATTGATATATTATTCCTCGTTCGTGTAATCTTACTGTATCCAGTCTAATTCGGCTCGCTCCCCCTGCATTCAAACCTAATCAGTCACAACTACTTACGTCGCATGTACCGTGTCTCTGGAAAACTATGGAATAGGAAAAATCCCAATAAATGTAATAAAGAGCATTGCAAGTTCTGATATGAGTGAAACGGAAGGACTTGGAACCAGAGTCATACTAAAGACAACACATAAATTTGTTGGATTTACAGTATCATGAAAATATAACTGAGAAGAGAAGGAAGAAAGCGGTTGTACTAGTGTTACTGTTTTCTTGGGCAGATAATTCCCCAAATTTTTGGTGCCGGTTGTGAAATTGCAACTATTCTGGCATAACCTCTTCTGGTTGGATCGATGAGGTGAGGGAGACGTACATTATTGTTAAAGATTAAGAAACATGAGAACCTTGAAAATCCACAACCTTGAAAATCTAGTCTAAAATTAGGAAATGCTAATGTAATGTCTGTATTTTCAAAACTAATCTTTGTTATGTGTTGTAGTGTCTCTAATCTCTCTCAAGTTGAAAAAAATATTAAAAAACAAAACAAAAAAATATATCATTTATTTTTATTATATTGTTTTCAATATATCATTTTAAATCAACCTAGGTCAAGTATTAATTCAATAAGTTAGAAGCATGTGATGATCAAATTTAATTTATATTTCAGGAAAAGAAATCAAATTTATCTAAATTAAAATCAAAATTTATTAACCAAAATCTAACAAATTTAAAACAATAACCAAATTGGCAGAATAAAAATTAGAAATCCAAAGGAGGGTACAATAGTGATTGTTTCAATTTAAATTCAATGTCAGAGCTCATGCAATAAACAAAGTTTTGAATCTTATGGGCTATAAGATGAACCTGATTTTTAACGATTTCAAAGCCCCATAGTCAAAGATGATCATGGAATTACATAAAAACCATGAGTCTCCAAATGAAATCAATTATGAAAACGTTTATGGTCTTCGAAAAAACCATTCACTGTCTCATCGATAAAACTCATACAATAAAGCAGAAACCCTTGGTTTTACAAATATTGCAAATAGTAAACCCGTGATGTAGCTGTATGCGGAGAATAAATATACTTACTGTTTATTCTGTAATTTATCGTGGAAATGATATTTTCAACAAGTTAAGTAGTTAATTTTCTAATTGTGTTCCATTCGCTAACCGTATGTTATCAATAATGAATTTATAGGTTTAGTGGTCGGGAAAAAACACTATGATGTAAACCTGCACACCACTGATATAAACGAGTGAACGAGAATAAATGGGGATTGATATGTTCTTTGTTTTTCAAATACTCTTCAGTCAAACTTTGCAAGGAGTCCAAGAGTGAATCTGGGTGTCGGGCGCCCCTCGCCCTATTTCCGGCGAGCGCCACCAAAGCTATGCCATTCATTCTAGTTGTAACATTGTACCTTGCTTGAGCGCTTCATTCAGTAACGTAGCACAGGAAGCAACCCCGCCACCTCGCCCACCGTACCTTCCTATTCAATAGTCACAATAGCATGTTCCCAATCAACCAGTTAGAGGTGAAGCAATGGAAGATGATCGCTTTCCTTTTTCTGAACTCGTTCAGGAGAATGGGGACCTCATTTTCCGGCTAACATCGGAAGAAAGCTCCTAGTTTCATATTCTCCAGCAACAGAAGAAGAAACAGTAAAGGTAGGGGCAATCGTTTCATCAGTTTACTAACCTGGTGATACTTGCAAACGCTTCCAACGTCATTGTTGGCCGAGGCAGGTGTCCTGGGGGTGGGAAATAGTAGGCCATGGAATCAAAGGCAGTTTTTGTTTCACCTATTGAAGCACCCGTTTCAGAATCATAGCCATCGGTGAAAGCATCACTTTTTGGTGTTTCTAGCCATGGCTATGGATATTGAATTGCATCTGGATCATCTGGCACTAGATCTGGCTCTATAAATAAAGACAGAAACTAGATCTCCTTTCCAGTTTCTCTTCATCCTGTCGCTTCCCAATGCCCATCTGTGCAATCCCAATGTCCATCTGTGCAAGAAAATCCTCCACCGCTACGGCCTCAGTAGTAGTGAGGAGGCAGGGAGAAGGTGCATGCAGGAAGATCGCCACGGGGACAGTCATGAATTTCAATAATTGTACAAGCAACGAAAGCACATGCATGATTACAACGACATGACAACCATTGCCTATGCCACCTGTTCCTTGTAGTAAGTGTTCTCTCCAGTCGAGGTTTCACATTATTCCAGTCCAGACTGCACAACATTAATGGGGTGATGGCATCCCGTCACCACTCCCTGGCTCCCCTATCCGATGCATCGTCAGGATAAGAAACTTTAGCCTTAAACCATGTTTTAACGCCTAGGGAAATGTGTGCCCAAGTAATGAAAATTGTCCAAAACATTATGTCCCTGCTATGGTAGGGACATATTAAATGTGGTTGGAAGGTTGGAAATTGAGGGTTTAGTGTTAGTGGATTAGGATTTATGTCCCTGCTATGGTAGGGACATATTAAATGTGGTTGGAAATTGAGGGTTTAGTGTTAGTGGATTAGGATTTATGGTTAATATGGAAAGAAAAGGATTAAGCATTTAATGTTATGTTACACTTTTAGGGATAAAAATTAATGGTTCACATGTTCAAAGATATGGTTGAGGATTAAAGCATTACGTCTTAAGGATTAATATTTAGGGTATTGGGTTATGGTTTATGATATAATTATCTAGTATTATGGGTTAAGGATTAAGTTTTTAGCAGAGGGTTAAAGAAAAAATGTTATAAATAAAGGGTTTAAAGTTATTATTAAACTAAATTAATGATGTGAGAGTAAAGGGTTTAACATAAAAACCTAAGGGTTGTGGGTTAAGGCTCAAGCAAGGATAAGATTGATGGTTGAGGGATAAGTGTTAAATAATAAGAGATAAATATTAATGATTAATAAAAAAATTATTTTATTCATCTCAATCAATAGCAATCTACTCAAAGTATTTTTAAAGACAAAATTTTATCCTTCCCTCCAAACCAGAATAGTGTCCTTCATTTATCCCCATGTCTAAAGTTTTTTTTTTCCATTGTACACATTTTACCACTTCTTTCATTACTATTTGGCATAGGATGAGTGCATGAAGTTGGTGTATCTTTTATATGCAATCCAATATCCAAAAAACATACTTAGATTATGAAAATTTAAAGTGTAAGAGCATTTTCAAATGCTTGATTTGAGAAATCTTAAGGATGGCATCTTAATTGTCACACGGGATAGGTAAACGGAATGGAAATCCTTTGTAATTAAACAAAACATGTCCTTAAATAAAGTTATTTTTGGATAAAAGCAAGGAGAACATGGTGATTTTGTCTTAAAATAAGAGAATATTTCTCCTCATTGTTCTGCACCATTCACTTTATTCCCGCATTATTTTTGGATAAAAGCAAGGAGAACATGGTGATTTTGTCTTAAAATAAGACAATATTTCCCCTCATTGTTCTGCGCCATTCACTTTATTTCCGCATTATTAAGCAAAGAATGTAGCTAGGCTCTCAAGAGGAGACTTCTCCGAACCCATGGATTTTAAATTCATGGGAAAAATGGCATTGAGTTCATGAATTTGTTTGTGGATTCACTTTCATTAGTATATTTAGCCAGAAAATGGTTCCATATAGGTGTATTATTCTCTTTTATTAGTTATTGCTTGTAATTTTTATTGTTAGATGTTTGTTTATATTCATCTCATTCTTTAAATATATTTCATTGTAATGGTTTTTAAATGGTAGTTGAAAATCACAAACCTCATGTTCCAAATCCATGAAATCCAAACATAAACCTAAATGGAAATCTAAAAATTCTTAATCTAAACTCTCAAGGCAATGCCCTACCACTAATGGATCAAATTGTTGAAATCTTAATAGATATGTCCAACCTAAGACATTTGAGATATATTTTTATGGTTGGGGATCCACTTTGGTGCTCACTTTCCCAAACTATAGATGTAATTATTGATAATTACCCAAGAAAATAAGGAGTTGTATAATATAACCTCTTATAAAGAGAAAAATATTTGTGAATACTCAAATGGCTTGGATCATGAAGAAATAAACAAAGAAAACAGATTAGTAATTTTCCCAAACTATAGATGTAATTATTGATAATTACCCAAGAAAATAAGGAGTTGTATAATATAACCTCTTATAAAGAGAAAAAAATTTGTGAATACTCAAATGGCTTGGATCATGAAGAAATAAACAAAGAAAAAAGATTAGTAATGGGGATATATTCATTTTTTTATAGACTTGCATACAAGTGATCCTAAGCACTAAAAACTATCATATTTCTATCGAGTGGTGACTTATCAAACATTTATTGATAATGGCATGGATAGGTTGTAAATGGTTTTCAATGATCCACCTCATAACATGCAAATCCCACTATGTTTTTTTAGGAAAATGTATGTAATGTTTAATCATGGAAAACATGTTAATTATTTTTATCACTAAGAATTATAGGGTGTCATTTTGAAGATGCCACAAAATTGACCCAATGCAAGTCATTGAGATACAAATTTTCCAATCCCTCTACTATGTAGGCATGCACTGAGATACAAATTTTCCAATCTCTCTATTGTGTAGGTATTTACATAGGGAAATATTCCTACTAGTATCTCAATTGCTTCCACAAACACATAAACATTACTCCAATTCACATGGAAAATGGTCCATCATGGTATTTTTTTAGGCTATTAAAATATTAAGAAAATCATCTACTAGTGGGGCAAGGCCATTGTCTCTTAGTGGGATAACACCATCATCTTGTTGTTGGGGTGTACTATCATCTAGGTCACTTGGTATTCACATATATGTATATTTTGTTGCTAGATTTTACATGATCCTTGAGGAGATATTTTCCACAATGTATTTGTGTGAAGTACATTACATGTTAAATTTTTATTGGATTTATAATTAGTTAGATAATTTTGTACACATTATTTATTCTTTAAATTGTTTTTATGTATTTAAACATGTAGATATTAGCTCCATCTTTTTCAACCTAAATTATCCATATGCCCAGTTTCCCCATTACCACCACCAAGGTACTTATTGAGTCGAATTCTCACCTAAAATCTATTTACAATTCTCATTGCATAATATAATAATACAATATTTTAATGGTTTATGTGTAGGTGATTTCACCCCCATTGTAGACAAAGTGCCCATTCTCACAAAGCATTATAAATATAAGGTTGCTTGTGTCAAAAGTATTAGGAAATCCTCAATAATGTATAATTTCTCCATAGTTGTTGATTGAATTGATTCATTCGAAGTACATTTTTTTTTTATGTTTAATCATGTATCTTTACAATATTGAATTTGAGAGATAATCGTGTCTTTAATGTATCCCATATCAGTAGAAAATATTTCCATGCATTATAAATATAAGGTTGTTTGTGTCAAAAGTATTAGAAAATCCTCAATAATGTATAATTTATTCATAGTTGTTGATTGAATTTATTCATTCGAAGTACATTTTTTTAATGTTTAATCATGTATCTTTACCATATTTAATTAGAGAGATAATTGTGTCTTTGATGTATCCCATATCAGTAGAAAATATTTCCATGCCTCATAATGATATGAGTATTCTATATTTGACTTGAATTGGTGACGATATGTGTTAGTGTTGCTAACCATCTATTCTAGCAAGTACCGGCAAGGAAAGGTTCGAAAGGCCCGTGTGTTGCCTCTTTCTATGCTACGGGAAAAGTAACTGGGGAAGGATGGTTGAAAAAACAATTATTGCTTCATGTTCAATGGAAACAACTAATGCAAAGGTAACCATTAGGTATCATATGCAGTTTTTATATTTTTATATTGACTTACAAAGTAATATTTATATTAAATTATAAAGTAATGTGTTATATTGACACCTAAAATGTTTCTTAGGTCAATTTCAAATTGGACCATCTATCCTTCCTTTCATTAGATTAGGCCCCAACTACACCATAGATTCAAATGCCCCTTGTACCTGACCCTTTTAGTGTGATTGCATGCAATGATTTTGTTTCCTCTTTACTTATCACCATACCCACCATAGTGGCATCTACTACTATTTATTTTAACCAATCACTGCACCTCCTAGCCCAGGATGTTAATATCCTAACTCACAATCACTTTTTGTGGTGAGATGAAGAGTAGATGAACCCATCAATGAACAAATGTGGAATTTCATTTATATATTCATAATTGGTTAAACTAAATGATTGTTTGTAAATTTTGTAGAGTATGATTGTGAAAAGGATTTCTATGACGAGAAGGACACCACGTGCAGTTTTTGTTACATTATAGAGTATTAATTGGTTTTTTAACTTTATTAATATACAAATTGGGGAGGTAACTCATTAAATAATTTTTTTATTAAAAACATGGGTTTTCTCGCAAAAATTCACATGTTCAATTTGAAATGGAGATAGGATATATACACGTGATAAAATTATTTTTTATGAATATTTTTGTAGTAATATCTAAGAAAAACACTCTCACTCTTTCTTTCTAGCTAGAGAGTGAGACAAATTGTATTTTCTTGACAAATCTCAATATAAAAAATATATATATATATTAAATATTGTTATTCCATTTGCAATCTCCAAAATAAGCTATAATACTAGATATAGGAAAACTTGATCTATGTTAGAAAATGACAAGAGGAAGAATAAATTTTAAGATGAACATGGGATTGGAGAGAGTTAGTGAATGCCTCTATTCATTTTGGTCCTTGGGGTTGATATCCCATTCTTTCTTTATTTTTAGGCATTCTTTCTTTATTTTTAGGATGATATGCAAGTATGTAATATATACATGTAATTAAGGCATAATACATGTATTTTGGTTTTGGTTTATGTATATATAGGACATTTTGGAGTATGTACTTTACACATGCATTTTTTAATGAAATATTTATGGCTCATTTTCCTTCAATGTGTATTATTAGTTTCTGCCAAAGGCATGGGACTATAACAATGAGTTTTCTCTTTGATTCTATGTTAGTTTATTGTTGATTTTAGATTTTTGTGC
>SNQJ01S0004650.1:41074-81944 GCA_010110895.2 Picea sitchensis | reverse complement strand
GGTTGGATTTTTTGTCCCCGCAAGTTTCGAACCGGTGACTTTAACATCACGGAGTGGCTTAACAACACACTCCGTCACCGATTGTCCTACACCTCGGGGACATTATCTAATATATTATTTATTATTATATTTATATTATATTTATAATATATTTATTATGTTTATAATATATATGTATTTATTTTTATGCATTATTATATTTATTATCTAATATATTATTTATTATTATATTTATATTATATTTATGAATATTATAGATTTATTCAGTTTAGGGTTTATTATATATTTTGAATAACAAACAACCTTAAATTATTATTTTTTGACAAAAAATATTTATTACTTTTACATATAGTTATATTAAGTTTCATTGTTCAACATATATTTCCCAATTAACTCAGGAGAGACTGCATTACCATACAACCCTTGTTTAAATTTATTATCATTATTTTATTGATATAATTGAATTAAACTCATATGCATATTTAATAGTATTGATTGGGTTGGTGCTCACACAATGCTTATTAAATAGTATTGGTTGAGTTCGTACTTACACAATGATTCAAAGTTACAAATTTGTGTGCATGTCAACTTATATAAAGGACTAATAAAAATGTGTTCCAAATGATTATTTGATTCAAAGTTACAAATTTGTGTGCATGTCAACTTATATAAAGGACTAATAAACATGTGTTCAAAATTTAATGGTTTTATATATCTCTCCATAATATTTTTTGTGATTCTATGCCAAGCAAGTACCTAGAATGTGAAAAAGTACTTTAAATAAGTTAAAAGTTTGAAATGGTAGAATATTACGGTCGTGTATTCCATGTGCATATATATTTTAGGTGCATAGTTACTTTTGTTAGATAATTCTTTGCAAACAAGCCAAGTATACAAGTTTTAAATTTATTTATAACTTTATTCGCCATAAAAAAATCTTATTATGTAATGATAGGTTTAAATATGTTTATATGGTTAATTTAGCAAATCAATCCTATGGATATTGATAAAGGTTGTAATAGGGTTTGTAATGGTGAAAAAGAATGTGTGTGAAGTGAAATCATGTAGTCATGCAAATCCATTTAGTTTTCATGTCATATGGGACCATTTTTTTTTTATAGGTGTTCTTCAATGCTATGTAGGAGTGAGTAGCAACTTGCGGTATAATGAAAATTGGATATAAAATTCATTAGATGTTGCTTTCATTGGATTTTCAACAAAATAATTACATTAGGGGTTCCCTTCATTTACTAGTCACATGACTTGGCATGTGTTTTTTCAAATGGCTTTTTGATCTAAGGTTTTGTTAAGTGGGATGCAATGAAAATGCTCATGTTGGGGTGTTAACTTTGTGAATCACTAGATCCTACATTGATGAAGGGAATGTTAGGACCTAGAATGGAAATAACAAATGTGTGAGGAGATAAAATGTAGTTATTTTGATCAATTTGGTTTTTATGCTCCAAGGACCATTTTTATAGCTATTGTTGAATTCTATTTGGATGTGAGTTTCAACTTGTGATATAGTGAAAATTGAGTATCAAATCGATGAGTCATCAGTTTTAATAGATTCTAGAAATCATAATTACATTAGTGACTTTCTTTCTTCAATGGTCACATGGTATAGCAAGCACACTTCAATGATTTCCATATCCATGGATGTTAGAAAAATTTCATGTTGGCGAGTCAACTTCATAAATCAATACCATGGAAATCGATAATGGGGTGGTGTTATTTGTAATGATTAAACACATGTGTAAGGTAAGAGGATGCATTTTTTCTTATCCATTTAGTTTGTGTGCATCTACTATTGTTTTTTCATGTGTACATGAAACCCATTTGGATGTGAATTGCAACTCATGATAAAAT
Source organism: Picea sitchensis (assembly GCA_010110895.2). Taxonomy (NCBI): domain Eukaryota; kingdom Viridiplantae; phylum Streptophyta; class Pinopsida; order Pinales; family Pinaceae; genus Picea; species Picea sitchensis. Next base: position 80,075 of record SNQJ01S0004650.1, on the reverse strand, counting down.
GGATTTTGGGCATTATATCAACGTGATGTCATTCCTATTAGGTTTTAGACATCATAATTACATTATAGGCCCCCTGACTCCTCCAAGCACATGCCTTGTCGTGTATCCTTTTGGACAACTTAAGGAAGTAGGGTCTTGCTGAATGGGATGCAATGTAAAATTTCATGTTGGGGGGACAACTTTTTCCAAATCACTAACATGGACATAAAAAAGGGTGTGTTAGAGTTTATGACAAAAACATACATGTGTGTGCGGTGATAGAATGTGATTTTTTGATCTATTTGTTTTTCATTCCCCTAGGAACATTTTTTCACATCTCTGATTGCCACTTGGATGCAAGTTACAACTTGCAATATAATGGAAACCACACATCAAATTGATGGAAGTTCATTTTTATTGGATTTTGGGTATTATAATTACGTTAGAGAACCATTCCTCCATTATTGATATCCCCTAACATGTTCCTTTTCATATGACTTTTAGATCCAAGACTTTGTTTAATGGGATGAAATGAAAAATTTTGCACTAGGGCATCAACTTATCAAACCACTACCTCAAACAATGAAACATGACATGCTTATTCTCTAGAATGGAAAAATATATATGAAAGGTGATGAAATGTATTTGTTGATCCATTTCATTTGTATTCCCTTGGGACCATTTTTGTAGGTGTTCTTATCTTCTATATGAAAGTTGGAACTCATGATAAATGGAAACTAGTTATTGAATTGAGAATTCATTAGTTCCATTAGATTTTGGAAATAATAATTAAAATTGGGTTACCCTTCCTCCACTATTCAGATTCTCTTCATGTGTTTTTTATAATGATTTTTGGATTGAGGTTTTCATTCAGTGGGATGCAATGTAAACGTTCATGTTGGGGGATCATCTTCACAAATCACTTTCTTGAACATTTATATAGGTCATGTTGTTATCTCAAATAGAAAATACATGTGTATGGGGAAATATAATGTAATTTTACTAATCCATTTTGTTTTTATGACCTTAGTACTATTTTTATAGGTTTCCTTGAATTCCATTTGTATGTAAGTTGTAACTTAAGATAAAATGGCAACTAGATGTTAGGTCAATGAGCCATTAGTTTCATCAAATTATGGAAAACATAATTATGCCAGGGGTTCCTTTCCTCCACTAGTCATATCGATAATGCCCCGAGTTTCAGACCCTCATTTTAAATAATGTATTGTTACAATGCAGAGAGGCCTGAGTGCCCAAACAATTATTAAAGGGCCAATATGCTCGAGACATGTAATGTTTTTTATCATTATTATTAATAAATACATCGCTGGCTGCTAGACGGAAAAGGACTAGAGTTATAGGGGGCTATGATTCCACAAGAGAGGGGGATTCAGGGGCTAAATGTTTATTTCCTATTTTAATTACTCTTTTTGTCTAAGGGAGGGGATTAGTTATGTGACCTTCTTGGGGAAGGCCAGGAGGTTATTGATTCCCCACAAAAAATACTTAAACCCATCCCTTGTCTGATTGTGGGGTTGGTCCTTGGCTCGTTCGCTCCTTCACTTCTGCATTCATACCATTCATTCCCTCACAAACTTTCATGCATCCACTTACCCATTCATTGATCCATCCTCACCTGTGTCTTTCCTTGGTAAAGGGAAAGGAATTGCTAAATATTAGCCATGGGATAGTTGGTTGCAGTGGTCGCTGGTGCAATCCAGCCATGACTTGAGGACCTGCATGTATGATTTGTGTTGGCCTATGCCCTGTTTTTCTCACAAATACGAGCCCTCAGAGTTATAGCATTGAGATTCTAGACCATTTGTGTTGGAGCTGTAGAAGGAGAAGGACTGACTGAGGGACTGCGTGGAAGAGAATGGTGAAGGCCCATTCTCTTGGGTGGTACAGGCAGCGTAGAAGAGAGTTGGGTACTTGGATTGTTGTGGTTGTTGGGAAACCTATGAGAGCTTGAGAGCTGACTAGTTTGGGGACCCAAGTAACACTCTGGAACCGTCCTTGTGGATTCATAGCCCTGGCTCGGGGGTGAGACTGTTGTTGAGATTTGGAGCAGTAGTGTCTATAATTGGGTGGAACGTCCTTGGTCTCCAACCAATTGGTGTCATCCTTTTATAAAGATAACTTCTCTATGTTGTGATATTATTATCTGTGTATGAATTCATTCTTCTATGTATTTTAATTATCGTTTAACTAAATCTTACATTATGCATGCTTGCTAGATATTGTTGTTCATGTCATTATACCTTTTATCTTATGCATCCTTATTAAATAAAGAAGGTATTGGTAGGAGTACGAAGTCCAAGGGTGGGAGTGAAGGTGGCATACCCTGACCTGTAGGTGGTTGGGATTTTACCGACTGGTATCAGAGCTTCTGGTTGAAACACTGGGCCGGTATGGGCCATGCTTGTTGGTTAGAGTCTCGTGGTCAAGATCGAACTCTAACCGTGAAGTTGAAAAGCTCAGTAGGAATGGCATTGCAAAATATATGCAGGACTTAGATCATTAGAGACCTTTTGAAAGGGGTTCGAAGGATCGTGATCGACCCCTTCAAATTTGGGAACGATCTCCACTGTAGGATCAAGAAAGATTCAAGATCGTTGGATCAGAGGATATGTGAACACGGGTCATTCGACGAAAAGGAAGAAAGGGTTAAAGTCACAACTGTTAGATCCCATTACAGAGAGAGATCAGTAAACAACAGGCAGTGTGGGGAACCAAGTTGCACGGGAGAAAATTCCTCAGGGCGGTATCGCAATCCAAATGACGGTTTCACTGAGGGGTTACATGTCAGTGTCAAGAGAATTGCGGGGTGAAACGCGGGTTACTCCAAATCGTCGATGCTTTCCCACACAAATTGAAAGGCATGCAGTGATGCGACATATTAATACTCAATCAACTAACCTCCGAAGAGAAGTAGTCAGAGACCGTCAATCTATAGGATGACACGCGTCAACTGATCATTTTCTCTAGGTGAAAGCACTCTGGGAAAAGGCAAGCGAAGAGAAGTTGAGAATTGATACTTTAGGACCCCGAATATCTAAAGTGAATTGCAGTTGTCCAATCTAGGAGGACACGCGACAGAAATCCACGCACTTCGGGGGAAGGTGAAGGTTGAGAGTTGAGTTCTCCGAAGTCCGAAGACCCGAAGAAATCATAGCCATCGATCTACGGGGGAAATGCGTGAGTAGATCCTGATCCTTGGATAAAAGAATTTTCAGAAAGAGTTAAGGATTGAAATTCCTGAAGTACCGAAGTCTGGAGTTGTTATGGACCGTCTGATAAGGGAGACACATGGCGACAATTTGTCCGGTTTGGGAAATCAAAGTTCAGGAGAATTGGAAGTGTGTTAGTGTGGAAACTCTCGAAGTCCCAAGAGCTCGAAGAGCCAAAGTGGTGAGGCACTATGACGTCACCAGGAGGTGATATGGACCCCAAAATTTTCAAAGTGACGTGGCTTGCAAATGTCACCAGGGATGACGTGGACACATGGGATGTGCACCACGTGTCAGTAATTTTTGAGCATGCAGATGATTGAAATGTCAGTTTGGGCGTGACACGTGTCACCCACCTGCATGGGCCACGTGTCTGCTTCCAATATTTCTCTATGCAGTGAAGGATCGTGGAATCCAGAGAAACTACTCCTAGAGTTTTCAGTTGGGAGTTGAAACTCCCAAAGCCCAAAGAGACGGAGACCCGAAGTAAATGTTGATCGTGGGATCATCTGACGTAGACCTGAACCGTCAGATCAGGAGAATAGGTGGCGTGAAGTTGTGGATTTCGGGTAAGGACCCGAAGTAAATGTTGATCATCATATCTTCTAAAGTAAATCCCCACTGTATGATACAAGAGGACGCGTGGCAAAATCCCTTGTATTTTTGAGGGAAGTAAATTTTGATATTTGAGAATTCTGAAGTCTGAAATTTCGAAACGACCAACACTATCGATCTGGGAGAGGTAAATCTGAAGCGTTGGCTCCCAAGAGGTAGATCTCATTCGTCCATTTAGAGGCACCATCAATATTATGAGATCAATGGTCACCTCGCATTGCAGGGAGAGGAGGTTCTCGGGCTTTACGAAGTCGAGGGCGAGCTGCAATCGAGACCACGGTTTTGGAAAAAGGACACGTGGTGGCTCGAGGTGAATTATGGGGTGAAAATTAGTTTGGTTCCGAACCACCTTTGAGCCTGGCCGCAGTCACGTGTCTGCATGAGGTCACAACCTAAGATAACATCTAAGGAGGGGCTAAGAGAAAAGGAGCTAGCGCCAACTCTAAGATTTTCGCAAGGGCGAAGGAGAAGGTCGCAGGGGCCATCAAATCTGTGATAGAAAGCTAGAAGGGCTCGTGTTTAGATACATAACGAAACCATCAAGGTTTCAGAGAGCCAATTCGGCTCGATATTGAATATCCTTGACCAGGAGGTTGTGCAACCCTTAGAAGAGAAGGGGGGGTCTGCATTAAGAAGAAAAAGGAATTGTAGCATTGTTGACAATTTTGTTTATCATACGTGTAATTCTCACAAAATGGTCACTTGCACATTTTTCAGAATTAAGGGACTTAAGCACATAAACTTAGGATGCATATTTAGGAAATGGAAGAAGGTGAGGGAGCCTCCAGTCATGATAAGGAGGTCGAAGGCTAGAATACCAAAGTTAGTAATGCAGATTCTGAGTCCAATGGACGTAAGGGAAAAGGAGAGCAGGAAACGTTAATAGAAATGGTAAGAAGCCTGAAGATGGAAGTGTAGATTTACAAAGAATACAACGAGAGACTAATGAGAGAGAAAATTCATATAAATGATCGAGTGTTACAGATATTAAATTAATTGTAGAGACAAGTGAAGAAGGTATCAAACTGAAGACAAGAGGAAGAAGGTAGGTGCCATGAAAGAATGGATGATTGTGGAAGAGATTTTTGTTCCAGAAGTGATAGCAGAGCTCATGGACACCGCTGACCTCCTTACTTAGAAAGAAATTTTTATGCATCGAAAGATCCTGTAAGCAGTCCAGAGGTGTCTCTTGTCAGACACCAAAGAAGGAAACAAGAGGTAGATAGTTTTCAAGGATATTTAAGGAAGCTCAAGCCACCTTAATTTTATGGTGAAAGAGAAAGGGAAGATGATGTCGAAGCATGGTTTCTTGGGCTCAGGAGATATTTTTAGTTTCATAACTATTCCTCAAACCTGAAAGCTAGGATTTCCACCTACCATTTACATGGGAAAGATGCAATGTGGTGGGACCAATTGAAGCAAGTGGAACATGTTAATTAAATTAGGATAACTTGGAAGAAGTTCAAGAAGTACTTCCAGAAGGAGTACCTCTCAGATCATTTCTATGACAAGAAAATGAAAGAGTTCTTTGAACTTAGGTTGGGAAGCATGACTATGGCAGAGTACGAGAAGAAGTTATTGGGATTCTTAAAGTATGTCAGGTTTATTGGTGACGAGAAAGTGACAATACAAATATTTCTAAGTGGAATGGTAGCCTTTTATAAGGAAAATATCAATTATGATGAGCCCAAGACCTTGAGTGAGGCCATTAGAAAGGATAAATACCTGTATGAGCAAGGCCAAGGAAGATAATCCCTGCAGAAATATTGGAAGGATAAGAAGAATGAGAATTTCGATCAGAGGAGGAAAGGATTTGAACCCCCCTTCAATAGGAATGAGCCTAATAGAAATCATCAATATCAATATGCTAAGGGGGATTCCAGGAAGGAAGAATCCTTGGGAAAAAGGGGAAGACCACCAATCCAATGATGGGGATGCAAGGAAGATCACCTGTAGAAGGATTTCCCATAGTGAAAGGACATAGTGAATACTATGCAGAACATGCAAGGGGTTACAATAGTTGAAGATATGGGAAGAATCTATGTAGCTTTAAATGATCGACAAGAAGAGTACTAGTCTAATATGATCGAGGTGGAATGTAAGATAAAAAATCAGCCTGTTGATATTTTGATTGATTCAGGAGCAAGTCATTGTTACATTGATCCTAAAATAGTGGATAGATTACATTTGGAGAAAAGAAAACTTGGAAAAACAATTTTGGTTCAGTTAGCCACTGGAACCAAAAGAAGAATCCATGATATGGTCATAAGTTGTTCCATAAGTCTTAATGGCGTGAATACTAGTATTGATCTAAATATCATACCATTGGGGTCTTACGATATTCTAATTTGAATGGATTGGTTAGACAAGGATTATGTTGTCCTTGACTATCATAACAAGACGTTTACCTGTCTTGATGGAGATGGAAAACAGAGCACTTTGAAAGGAGTTCCAAGACCCATCTATATAAGGGAGATTTCAGCCTTACAACTGAAGAGATGTTTTAGAAAAGGATGTCAATTGTATGCTACTCATGCAAAAGAGATAGAAAATACAAAGGGGCCAAGCCTTGAAGATTTCTCCGTACTACAGGAATTTAAAGATGTATTCCAAGAAATACCCGGATTTCCACCAAGAAGGGAGATAGATTTCTCAATTTATTTAGTGCCAGGAGCTGCCCCGGTGTCAAAAACACCTTATAGAATGAGCACACTAGAGTTAAAAGAATTACAAATGTAGTTGGAGGAATTGTTGAAGAAAGGGTACATACGTCCATGTGTTTCAACTTGGGGAGCACTAGTAGTTTTTGTCAAAAAGAAGGATGGAACCTTGAGGCTATGTATTAACGTTAGAAAATTGAACAAATATACCATAAAGAACAAGTATTCTCTACCCAGAATTGGTGACCTCTTTGATCAGCTAAGAGGAGAAAATATTTTTTCAAACATTGATTTGAGGTTAGGATACCATCAGGTAAGAATCAAGGAAGAAGACATTCATAAGACAACCTTTAGGACTAGGTATGGGCATTATGAATTTGTAGTGGTGCCATTTAGACTGACCAATGCACCAAATGTGTTCGTGTTCTTAATGAATGGCATCTTCAGAAATTATTCGGATCAGTTTGTCATAGTGTTCTTGGATGACATACTTATCTATTCTAAGTCTCAAGAGGATCATGAACATCACTTAAGACTGGTATTGCAAGTACTGAGTGAACATCAATTGTATGCCAATTTGAGTAAGTGTTATTTTTATCAAAATCATATCCATTACTTGGGACATATTATTTCAGATCAGGGCCTAGTAGTAGATCCAAAGAAGATTGAAGCCATTAGAGGATGACCAACACCCAAAAATATGTCAGACGTCGGATATTTTATGGGATTATCTAGAAACTACAGAAGGTTCATAGTAGGTTTCTCTAAGATTTATCATCCCATCACTTCTTTGCAAAAGAAGACAACTAAATTTTAATGGACACTCAAGTGTGAAAATAATTTTAATCTGTTGAAGGAATTACATACTAGTGCACCTATGTTAAATATTGTTGACCCAAATGAAATTTTGGTGGTATGTACAAACACATGTAAGGAAGGACTTGGTGGATTCCTCACACAAAATGGACATGTCATTGGATATGAGTCTAGAAAGATTAAGGAACATGAGAGAAACTATGCCACACATGACTTGGAACTTGCTCCCATTGTCCACACCTTGAGGATGTGGAGGAATTACCTCATGGGGAAGAAATTTAAATTAAGGACATACCACATTGGCCTGAAGTATCCTTTTGAACAACTGGCCTTGAATGCCAGGAAAACCAGATGGATGGAATTTTTAAGTGAATATGACTTCAATATCAAGCATATCAAAGGAAAGGAGAATAAAATTGTCGATGCACTTAGTAGAAGAGTGCATCTCATGAATGATATTGTTGTCAGTATGCATCAGTCAGACTTGAAGAGAATAATTTTAGATGGTCTTGCTATAGATCAATATTACCTACAGATAAAGGAAAACTTACATCAAGGAGATGTACAACAGAAAATAAAGGAGCATGAGATAAAGGAAGACATATTACTCATGCATAAAAATAGAATCTACGTTCCTAGTTCCGGAGAACTGAGGAATTTGGTACTAAAGGAAATGCATGATGTTCCTTATGTTGGACATCCCGGTTACCAGAAAACAATTACAATAGTAAGAAGCCAGTTATTTTGGATGGGAATGAACACGGATGTTGTTTATTACATCTCTCGATGTATGGAATGTCAGAAGGTGAAGGTTGAGCAGAGACACCCAATGGGTTTTTTGCAGCCATTGCCAATCCCAGAGAAGAAATGGGAAGTGATCACCATGGATTTCATCACAGGATTACCCAGAACGTATAAGCAACATGATTCAATCATGGTGGTGGTTGAAAAATTAACAAAGGCTGCTCATTTTGTGCCTTTAAAGACAACACATACAACAAATAATATTGCAAAAATTTTCATGAAGGAAATTGCTAGGTTGCATGGGATACCTAGGAAAATTGTTTCGGACAGAGATACAAAGTTTACCTCCAATTTATGGAGGGAATTGTTTAAAGTATTTGGAACAAATCTAAACTTTAGCACAACATATCATCCCCAGACATATGGGCAAACAGATAGGGTCAATGAAATAATTGAATACATGCTGAGAATGTATGTGATGGAAAAGCCATCTAAGTGGGAAGATTACTTACACTTGGTTTAGTTTGCATATAATAATAGGTATGATCCCATTTGAAGCCTTGTATGGTAGGAAATGCGATACTCCAGTAAGTTGGGACAACCCAACAGGTAGAGTGGTACTTGGGCTGGAGTTTCTCAAGGATATGGAAGACCAGGTGGTTAAGATGAAGCATAATTTAAAGGCAGCCCGAGATAGACACAAAGTTTATGCAGACAAGAACATGATAGATAGAGAATTTAAAGTAGGGGACCATGTACTTTTGAAATTGAATCCCAATAAAATCGATTTGAAATTGGGTAGTTGTACAAATCTGACAGCCAGATTCTATGGTCCATTTGAAATATTGGACAAAATAGGGCCAGTTGCATACATGCTTGCATCGCCTGCTTCCATGAGTGTGCATAATGTATTTCATGTATATTTACTAAATAAATATGTACATGATTCTAACCATGTTATTGATTGACATCTGATTCAGGTAGAAATGGAGGGAGACTTTCAAGTTCATCCACTGCGGGTATTGGACAAAAATGTCAGAATGCTCCAGAATCGAGTTATAGAGCTGGTAAAAGTTCATTGGACCTGCTACGGTCCTGAAGATTCTATTTGAGAGCATGAAGATTCCATGCAGGAAGAGTACCCGAAGCGTTTTCAATAAATTTGAGATTTTGATCTCTATTTTGTATATGCACTGAGGATAGTGCCAAGATAAGGGGGAGGGGATGTAACACCCTGGGTTTCAAACCCTCATTTTAAATAATGTATTGTTACAATGCTGAGAGGTCTGAGTGCCCAAACAATTACTAAAGGGACGGTATGCCCGAGACATGTAATTTCTTTTATCATTATTATTAATAACTACATTGTTGGCTGCAAGACGAACAAGGACTAGAGTTATAGTGGGATATGATTCCACAAGAGAAGGGGCTTGAGTGGCTAAATGTGTATTTACTATTTTAATTAACCTTTTTGTCTAAGGGAAAGGATCAATTTCATGAGCTTCATGGGGAATTCAAGGAGGTTCTTGATTCCCCACGAAAAATACTTAAACCCATCCTTGGTCTGATTGTGGGGTTGGTCATTGGCTCGTTCTCTCCTTCACTTATGCATTCGTACCATTCATTCCCTCGCGCACTTTCATGCACCCACTTACCCATTCATTGATCCATCCTCACTTGCATCTTGGCTTGGTAAAGGGAAAGTAACTGTTGAAGATTAGCCACGGGATAGTTGGATGTAGTGGTTGTTGGTGCAATCTAGCCATGACTTGAGGGGATGCATGTCTGAGATGGATTGGATTGTGCCTTGTTTTCCTCATAGCTGTGAGTCCTGATCATTCCAGCATTCTGATTCTGGACCAACTATGCTAGAGCCCTAGAAGGAGAAGGACTGCCTGAGGGACTGCGTGGCAGAGATGGGTGGAGGTCCATTCTCTTGGGTGGTATAGGCTGGTTAGAAGAGAGATGGGTACTTGGATTACTGTGGGTGTTGGAAAACCTATTAGATATTGAGAGATTATTGATTTGGGAACCCAAGTAAGACTCTGGAATCATCCTTGTGGATTCATAGCCCTGGCTCGGGGGTGACACTGCTGTTGAGATTTGGAGCAGTAGTGTCTATGGTTGGGTGGAACGTCCTTTGTCTGCAACCAGTTGGTTTCGTCTTTTTATAAATATAAGTTCTCTCTGTTGTGATATTATTATTTGTGTATGAATTTATTTCGTTGTGTATTTTAATTATCGTTTAACTAAATCTTAGATTATGCATGCTTGTTGGATATTGTTGTGCATGTTGTTAAAGCTTTTATCTTATGCATCCTTATTAAATAAACAAGGTACCGATGAGAGTACAAAGTCCAAGGGTGGGCTTGAAGGTGGTGTACCCCAGCGTGTAGGTGGCTTGGGATGTTACAATATCCCTTAGCATGTGTCTTTCACATGAATTTTAGATCTAGGGTTTATTTAAGTGGGATGCAATGAAAAAGTTTGCATTTTGGGGTCAACTTCATAAATCACCACCTTAGACATTGATGGAGGGCATGTTGGGATTTGGAATGGAAAAATACATGTGTTAAGGTAATGAGCGGAATTTTTCTGATTTATTTGTATTTTATGCCGCAAAGACCATTTTTGCAAGTGTCCCTCAATGCCATTGATTCAATTTGAAACTCGTAATAAAATGGAAATAATATTTTAGATCAATAAGTATTTGGTTCCTTTTGATTTTGGATATCATAATTACACTATGAACACCCTTCCTCCACTACTCACACTCCTTGTTATGTTTTTTTTTAAACAAGTTTTGAATCTAAGATTTTGTTTAGTGAAGAAGTATAATTAATGGAACTAAAACAACAATTGCAACAATTTCAAGTTCCATACAAAATGACTTATATGTGACACAATGAAATTTCAAATAATCTTAAACATAAGAGAATTTAGAGCATGTGAGGGTGGTGTCTAAAAAAATTGTATTTTTAAATATGTCTTCATGATATAATTGGACAAAAAAAAAAAGATAATATCCTAAATATCATCAAACATTGCATTGCAAAGTAGTAATGTGAATGTATGGAATTTAATTTTCATTGAACAACACAATGAAATTTCAAATTTTCCCAAGACATAAAAGAATTTCGAGCATGTCATGGTGGTTTCTATTCCTATTAATCATCATCATCATCATCATCTTCTTCTTCTTCTTCTTCTTCTTCATCATCATCATCATCATACTTTTATTCTAAAATATTAAAATTTAATATAAGCATAATCTTATGTATTAATATAATTAATAAATAATCTATAAAAACATATATATTAATAATTTATAATAGTAAACACTATTGTTAAACTATACATGAATACATACATTTAATTATATATAATTATTTTAGTGATATTAATAATTATAAATATAAAATAGCTATTAAATTCCAAGTGTGAATGTTTTAAAAGTTAATTATAATTTATGGTGGTTTTGAAATGTCCAACATGTTGTGTGGACACTTTACCCATCATCAAGTACAAATCAAGTTAAAGTGAAAGAAAAAAGTGTGAATGAGTAGATTTATAGGGTAAAATTTACTAGAAAGTCCTTTGAAAATTGGAGTGGTTGTGAATAAATATTAAAATAAATATATATATATTTTTACTAAATAGACATTGTGAGAAAGAGATTATATATATATATATATATATAAAGGATAAGTATATGCCCTTCTTTGATGTGTTCATCTCTTAGATTCCTTGATGGTTCCCTCACCCTCCAAGTTTATAGAAAAAAGAAACGTATTGATGGATACCTTCATGCCTAATCTCATCATCATATAGCGCATAAATATATTATTCTAAAAAATTTGGTCACTCAAACCATCCAAACGTCATCACCTAAATTCCTTGAGAAGGAAAAATACCACTTAACAAAGGCCCTTGTGGCCAATGGTTACTCTATATATGAAATCAACAAAGCAAATCAAGAAATCCTTATGCAGAACATATGTTTCTATTTCCAAATCTAAAAATATTTCTTCCTCTTCTCCAACCCCAACTCACATTTATCTTCCCTACATCAAATCCTTCCACACAACATGTATTTCTAATTCCAGAACTAAAATTCCATCTTACTCGACCCTAGCTCACATTTCTCTTCCCCGGATCTAGGGAACAACATAACACATTTCAAAAAATTTATCCAAAACCAATATCAAAACCTTATTCAAACCTTGTAAAAACCTTAAATACTTATTTCAAATTGATAAGGAAAAACCTGACCCTATGCTTGGACCAAGTGTTTATCAAATAACTTGGACCAATAGATCCTTCAAAGCATATTGCTAAAACTACCCACAACCACATCGGTACGTAGTTATTGTTGAACACTCCTTCAAACATAACCATCTATTTTTCTTTGACCAAACCAAAATTCCTTGGTTACCACATTATCACTCCTCTCTCATGGAAGCTTTGGAAATTGAAAAACACCCCAATAATTGCAATCATGACTAAGCTTACAAACTCACCCAATATTGAAAATCGATATTTATCATTGTAACGTCCCCATCTCTACGACTAAAAGTGAAGCAGAAAGTGAATCTTTTCTTTGTTTCAGGCAAGAAGGAAATGACGAAAACAGTTGAACCACACAACTTGACGATGAACACATGCACGTCGATCGGGAAACATACAACTATGAATCCATGCACTGGCACAAGAGTAGTTGGGAAAAACATGTGTAAGGCGACAAAGAGAAATGACGGCCCGCCTGACAAAACAAGACAACACCTACAAGCTATAGGACAACATCCCCCATCCTGACACAATGGCCTCACGACCAGTAACTAGAACCTCTATGCACACAAAAAGAACACATGAAGGCGATACAATCCAAGCACCACAACGATAACCACAAACCAACGCCCACAATAGGTAGCATAGACTCCGACCAAGTTATCATTCGCCTCTATCCATTAGGGTGCACCACGATCCCTTCATCAGGAATCATGTCATCCCCAGGTGATAGGTGTGATAATAACCCTGGCGCAACACAACCTATCTGGGCCAAGGGCTCAAGATAATCCAACGTGCTAGGGGCCTAACAACTGAAAAGAAGACTACACCTACGCCCCCAAGCAACAAGTTGACAGGACGTAGGTGACATCGCTCAAAAATTGTGCACTGTAATAAATGACTCGACGTCAACCATAAACCATAATTGTTAAGAATGATGTCTCGTTGTGATTAGAGAACTATTATAACCAACCATCCTATAAATCAACATTATAACTTTTCTAACAAGGATATATTATTATTGGATTAAATTCAACAACAACTGGTATGACTTTTATTAGTAATAAATGTTATTATTTTCCTTGAACAACAAACAACCTTCATTTTCCCCAAGATCTAATCACTCTAGGAATAATTTAGTTGAGGTAAGTATTTAATACATCTCGCCCATTATACACTAATTATCTTCCACCTATTAAATAATATATATCTCAGTCGCACACTAGCCTCAATATCTCAATTAAACGCTATGCTACTAAATAAAATAAATGTTGCATTAACCATTAATAAAATAGTTGTGCTTCATCAATATATCCATTTAAACCAACATTGTAGAGTTGTCTAATTTTGCCAGGGTTAACAATTATAAAAAAGAAATTAGCAAGATTTAACTATAAATACCGGACATGAATTTATTGCATCAATTCATTGACGGTTGACTAAATGTTGTAATTATTAAGGAATTTCTAGGTAAATTATTGTTCCAATATAAAATCGCTATCATAATTTGGCTATGAGGATTCGTTGTCAAACCTACTGAATAGTTGTCTAAATAAGGCATGCAACGTTGGCAGGATAATAATCAACGCGGGAATGGAAACTGGATGTAAAATAAATAAAAAATTGATTAAATAAAAACGTGGTCCAACATACCAGAATTGGTAAATCCATAATCACCAGTGAACATACCCATAATTACGTGGTCAAACACAATCACACTGTCCAAAAATGACAGTCTAGGTGGTGGGTTTAGAGCCTTCAATTCCCTGTCAGATGTTTTGCTAGAGAAAGGAATTAGCTGTGTTTTACTAAAAACATAGATGCAGTGGATCTAAGACTCCTAAAAAATAAACACCGACCTACCTCAACAAACACATCCATGCAGGGAGTAAGACGCATAGATTTACTTTTATTTTCTCACTCACACACTGGGGTTATAATTCATTGTCCGCTTGGTTACCAATTGGGCGTTGAGACTTACCCTTTTAATCACATAAATATATATATGTTTTTCCTCACCGTTGAGATTAGTAATTTTCTAAAATTGATGATAGAGGTCATATATCAGTTACCGTAATATACAAGGGCGATTAATAAGATTTTGTTGCCATTCATAAAACATAACTTCAACATCACTAAGTTGACAGTATATTGTTTTGCATTAGATAGCTGAGTGATATCAACGTTGTTTGCCCCGAATATTGTTGTGCATTAGATAGCTAAGTGATATCAATGTTGTTTTCCCTAACTTATATTGCTATTTTAATACATGAGATAATGCTAAGTATTACAATGAATAACATTATTATAAAGGAATAAACAACGTTGCACTAGAAATGAAACTCTCGAAAGCACCAAGATCTATCAAATACTAAGGGTCTGGTCAACGAAAATACCTGACGTCTTGAGCTCAGTCGACTGGTGCTCTGCCTAGCGGTTAGTCACTGCTGAATGAATCCGATGGGCCTTGCTGAAAACTCCCATGGTAGTGGGTCTGGCTGATCTAGATGCTTCGGCCCTTTTCTCTCGATAGTAATGTTGGTCATGTGTCTCCCCACAATCCAACACACTTTCTTTGGTCTAGTAATCCTGGTACCCAAAGTAGAATTTGAATTCTAACAATAAGGTGAAACTCAAACTTCTTGACCTTAAGTTTCTGGGTAATTTGGTGTGGAGCATGTCGAAGCATCTCCAAAATGAGCCTCTTACTTGAGCACCGTGCGACTGCTTCGTTACAAGGCATCGAACTCGTTGAGTTGACGCTTAATGAATTCCTCAGAAAGATACCTCTACTATAACTGTTCCTCGAATAGTTCCCATAACACGTCGTCGACGACCATGTTCAAATGTGGCAGGAGCGTCTTTCGCAATAGAAGGGAGGTCCCCTTCAGTTGAAATACCACCATGTGGACCTTCATGCTGAAGGTCGTAGATGTAAAGTGTGAAGCATAATGCCTTTCTCTACAACCATGCCTCGAAGGCACATCCATCTGCGACACTCGTGGAATCAAGAACTCAACTCTCTCAAGTTCTTGGTGGATGGTAACGGTACTAGCTAGGGCGCACTGGGGACCCTCAGGGGTACAAGTGCCTTAGCCTCATCTCAGTACCGATGGTAAATCAAGGCCCTTTGACATTACCTGGAAGGGCCTTGTCAGACCATCATCATCCCTTACAACAAGCGAATCTAGCCCAAGGACTTGCCCTTCCCCTTGGGGGTTCGACTCTGAGGGTGCGAGAACTTTTGGAGTCATCGCACCTCCTTCCACGGCACCATGTTGTGAACCTCTAAGGAATCCTCTAAATGCGATCACCAAATGGACACGTGAAGGTTTTTAATTAATGCAAGGGTTAAAAATCACGGGTTAACTATAGTGGAAAGCCTGGAAATCCACAGTCGCAGGGTTGAACCGGCTCTGATACCATATCTAATGTCCCCTTCTCTACGACTAAAAGCGAAGTAGAAATTTTAATTTCTTTTTAATTTAGGAAATAAGGCAACAACGACAAAAGTTGAACCACACAACCTGACAACGAACACACACACGCCGATTGGGCAACATATAACTATGACTCCATGCACTAGCACAAGAGCAGTTGGGAAAAACATGCTTAAGGCGACAAAGAGAAACGACTTCCCACCTGACACAACACGACAACGCCTACAAGCTATAGGACAACATCCCCCATCCTGACACAATGAACTCACGACTAGTAACTAGAACCTATATGTGTGCAAAACCAATGCATGAAGGCGATACAATCTAAGCACCACAACCACAACCATGAACTAATGCCCAAAATAGGTAGCATAGACTCTAGCCAAGTTATCATTCACCTCTATGCATTAGGGCGCACCATGATCCCTTCATCAAGAATCATGTCGTCCCCAGGTGATAGGTGTGACAATAAACCTAGCGCAACAAAACCTATCTAGGCCAAGGGCTCAAGATAATCCAATGTGCTAGGGGCCTAACAACTGACAAGAAGACTATACCTATTCCCCCAAGCAACAAGTCAACAGGATGCAAATGACATCGCTCAAAAATTGTGCATGCTAATAAATAACTTGATGTCAACCATAATACATAATTGTTAAGCATGATGTCTCACAGTGAGTCGAGAACTATTATAACCAACCATCCTTTAACCCAACATTATAACGTGTCTAACAAAGATATCTTATTATTGGATAAAAGTCAACAACAACTGGTATGGCTTTTATTAGTAATAAATGTTATTATTTTCCTTGAACAACAAACAACCTTTATTTTCCAAAAGCTCTAATCACTCGAGGAATAAGTTAGTTGAGGTAATTATTTAATATATCTCGCCCATTATACAGTAATTATCTACCACCTATTAGATATTATATATCTCGGTCGCACACTAGCCTTAATATCTCAATTAAATGCTATGCTACTAAATAAAATAAATGTTGCCTTAACCATTAATAAAATAGGTGAGCCTGATCAATATATCCATTTAAACCAACAATGTAGAGCTGTCTAATTTTTCCAGGGTTAACAATTATAAAAAAGAAATTAACAAGAGTTAACTATAAATCCCAAACATGAAGTTATTGCATCAATTCACTATCGGTTGACTAAATGCTATAATTATCAAGGAATTTCCAGGTAAAATGTAGTTCCAATATAAAATCACTATCATATTTTGGCTATGAGGATTCGTTGTCAAACCTAGTAAATAGATGTCTAAATAAGGTATGAAACACTGGCAGGATAATAATCAACGTTGGCATGGCAACTGGATGTAAAATAAAAAAAAATTCGATTAAATAAAAATGTGGTCCAACATAGCAGAATCGTTAAATCCATAATCACCAGCAAACATACCCATAATTACACGGTCGCACACAATCACACTGTCCAAAAATGGCAGTCTAGGTGGTGGGTTTAGAGACTTCAATTCGTTGTCAGACGTTTTGCTAGAGAAAGGAATTAGCTGTGGTTTACTAAAAATGCAGATGCAATGGATCTAAGACTCCTAAAAAAAAACACTGACCTACCTCAACAAACGCATGCATACAGGGAGTAAGATGCAGAGATTTACTTTTCTTTTCTCAGTCACACGCTGGGGTTATAATTCGTTGTCCACTTGGTTACCAATCGGGCATTGAGACTTACCCTTTAAATCACATAAATATATATATGTTTTTCCTCACCGTCCAAATTGGTAATTTGTTGAAATCGATGACAGAGGTCATATATCAGTTACCGTAATATATAAGGTCGATTAATAAGATTTTAATTCCATTCATCAACTATAACTTCAACATCACTATGTTGATAGGATATTGTTGTGCATTAGATAGCTGAGTGATATCAACATTGTTTTCCTCGGTTACTGTTGTGCATTAGATAGCTAAGTGATATCAACATTGTTTACCCCGATTTATATCACTATTTTAATACATGAGATAATGCTGAGTATTACAATGAATAACGTTATTCTAAAGGAATAAACAACACTACCCAATCACTGAACAACAAAAACGCTGAAAATAAACTTTGAACCCAATGGTGGATAAAATCGCTACCTTAATTTTGAATTACTGTATACAACTGACATCGTTACTCAATCATTGAACAACGAAACACTGAGAAGAAAATGTGAACCAAACGGTGGATAAAATCGCTACTTTAACTGTGAATTACTGTATACAACAGTGATAGCATCATAAAATCGCCCTACCTCTGTCAACCACTAAATACATCAAGGAGATAACTAAAAGGGGGCTGGGATACATTAAAACAGAATGAAGATAATTAAATAAATTAAAACACAGGCATATACCTTCAAGTATCTTAAACGCAGACCTTCCAATCCATGAAAATGCAACCAGAAAAGTGTTGAACGTAGTCTGAGTATATTTCAAAATTTTGACGCTACGGGTTAAGTAAAATGAAAAGGGTTAAAGGGTTGTTGGTAACACTGTCACAAGAAAACTGATAAGTATGCCATAAAATAAAATGCGGATCTATAAAACCAAAGTTAAAACAATAACTCCTAATGCTATCATAATGAAATAGATTTGTAATCAGAATGGTAAGTTCACAGTCCCAAGATTGGCAAGGTCGCAGTCCAAGAAGAGGGTAAATCGTAGACTGTAAATGGTAAATCGTGGTCAAGTGAACAGTAAAAATGTTGTCTGTAAAAAGGTATAACACAGAGTTAAAAATTAGGGGACGTAGAGTTAAAAACGCAAAGGGTATTCAATGGTTCACGGATAGGAATGATAACAATAATAGAATTACTCAACATACGAAAGCGCAATGACAATCAATCAGCTAAGGACAATCAACATAGAGCTAAAAGGGGTAGACAACTGGGCAAACTATCCTTCGATCATCATCCAAGCACAAAAAAGCAGGGAATTGGAATCTATAGGCCGATATGCACCGAAGTGATGATGGTTGATTCAACTCCTGGACGACAGCTCAGACATGGACTGGCGAACTAGGGATGAGGATGAAGTATAAAGCACAACTTTTCACAATAAATCAACAAAACCAATAGGTCAGTCACAACATTCAGGGATCAAACGCCAACGGAATCAAGTCAACTAGCGAGCTTAAGGCTATAGGGAAAGTTTAAGTTCTTAAATTAAAATGCTAAGTTAACACTTTCTTTACACAGTCAAAAGTACAGAAATTAAAGTGTAAGGTAAATAATAATCTACCATGCAGAATAGAAGAAGGCATACCATAGCCCAGGTCGTCCACTATGAATCGTTGTCCTGCGCACTCCATGTAGCTCCCGCTTGTCGACCGATGAGACTTCATCGGTACCTCCTATCCAATGCTAGGGGTACTCTTCTTCCCTCGTAGCCCCCCCAAGCCACAAAGGGACAACGCACACTGAACCAGAGAACAACTAGCTCCCAACTCACCTCACACGACTAAGCTACCACTCCTCACCGAGCTGGGTATCCCAACTCCCACAAGCTAATTCAATCAAGTCTAAAATTCTACAGCGTAACGTTATGCATGACAGAAGAGATCCATCCTTATCCTCCTCCCTCCTTTATAAAGAATTTCTAAGTCACTTCTTTCCCAAATTCCCATTTAGTTTATTGTTCAATAATTTAATTCAGAAAAATCCTCCCCGTACATGTGTCACCGATCCCCTTCGTTGCACCAAAAATTAATTTCATTAATTATTTAATTACTCCTATTTCCCTCACCCACCTAAAATCATTCCTAGAATCGCTCCTAGGTGTCCCCATGTTCCCTTACACAATTTAATGACTTTCCCCCTTACTAATTTACTAGTTGAGTTCAATTTACAAAGTTATTAAAGGCAAGATTCCTTGCTAAGTTGGTCATTCTGCTTTTTCCTTATGTTCCTCTATTTCTTTATGTTTCCCCCCTTTTTCTCTTAGATTCCTAATATTTTTTTTAAATTTCCCTATTTCCCCTTTTTACCTAAACTCAAATTAGTAAGTGTAGAAAAATATATTTTTCCCCTTTTTCTTTTTAATTAATAAATGTTAATTAGCATGTGTAACAAAACAATCATTTCCCTTTTAAAATTTTAAATCCCTCAATAATTTGATTTTCATAATTTAATCAAGTTTCTTACCCCGTTTTCGTCACATGCTTAATGATGGTGATTATTATTATTATTATTATTATTTACCACAAGTATTACTTTAGACCTAGATTTTAATTTTCGAGGTTGGGCGACATTTTATTAGGGAAAATGTTTTTAATTCTTTCTTATCACGTTATTCGTTCTAAGGTCATCTAGGTTTATTCTCTTATCAGTTAGTAATGCGACGTGCCCTTTAGGACGCACTAGGTGCTCCAAGGGTGCCACTCACCTCATTCTGTTTCCATTGCGCAATGTGCCCTTCAGGACACACTACATGCTACAAGGTTGCCACTTGCCTCTTTCCATTTTTCTTGTGCGACGTGCCCTTCAGGACGCACTGCGTGCTCCAAGGGTTACACTCGCCTCTTGACTGACTTGGTAGACATCAAAAACCCTTGGAGTCAATACTCCGCTAGGTGATCTTGTGGGAGAATAAGGACCTCTAAGGAATAAGGCCCATGCCTTATTGCATGCCCCTTAGAATCATCGTGAGCGACTGTCGCAATATTCCCTCACGACATCATGGGTCTTCTCGAACTAGGCAGTCGTTAACCTACAGTTCGAGCCACGTTGAGAGTGCTAGTAGGATGTGGAAAGGATGTTGTCCACACCTCTCCCTCAATGTCTTTGGTAGTCGTTCATGACCCCTCTACTCCACATGTGAGTCTTGACGGAAAGCTATCTTGATCCTGCATCATCAACAAATCATGTAAGAACAAAATCCATAATCATAACATCTAATCAGATGCACATATGTCATATATATACAACAATCAAACCCCAATAGTCCACTCCCTGACTCGATATAGAGTCCAAGGGTTTCATCGATGCCTCAACATCCTCGAGGTGCAAATCATGCACACTCAGGAGAACCGATTCAATAGCACCTGTCTAAGTCAATACAACAAAATAACATATAATCACATCCATAATGCCTCATAATAATAATCAACAATCTATGGTAT
Source organism: Picea sitchensis (assembly GCA_010110895.2). Taxonomy (NCBI): domain Eukaryota; kingdom Viridiplantae; phylum Streptophyta; class Pinopsida; order Pinales; family Pinaceae; genus Picea; species Picea sitchensis. Next base: position 59,162 of record SNQJ01S0004650.1, on the reverse strand, counting down.
AATAATTTGGATCACTTGCAAGAAAGTTTCCTCAAAGAATAAGTTTGTTCAATGCGCACACGAGTGGGATGTTACATACACCCCCTCTTGGTCTAAACTTTGTCCCGAAGTTTCACAGTATATAAGTTCTTAAATAATGTGTATCACAATATCATAAGTCTATCTATACAACAAAAATGGAAATTGTTGGCGCATATCATATGCATCCTCCAAGGTTGTCGGGTGCGGACTATAGTTGTCCCACTGGACCTTGACCACATCTACCGTTCGACGCCGTAGCTGTCAAATGTGATGATCCAGGATGCGGACCGGCTCAGCCGTGAGTGTACCCTCATCCGACACTCACAAGGTGGTCATGTCAAAACATGTGTAGGATCACTAATCATAATGTCTCAAACAAAGACGTGAAAGACATCGTGCATAGGCCTCAAGAATTAGGCAAGGCTAGTCATTAGGCCACAGACCTCTCTTTTCCACAATATAGTAGGATCCCATGAACCTAGGTGATAATTTAGCCCTTTTTTCCAAATTTGAGTGAAGTCTTATGCGGTTTCAACCACAAAAATACTTGATCGCCACAACGTAACTACGGCTGACACGATGTGCATCGACATAACTATTTTGTCGATCCTGCACTTCCTTGATCCTTTGTCTTATAGTTTGAATTTAATACTCCATTTCTTGGATCGCTTCTGGTCCCACCAGTACCCTATCCTCAAGTCGATCCCAACTCAAAGGCACCTAACATGATCTCCCCTAAAGAAACTCGAAGGGCGCCATATTAAGGGTGCTTTGGTAATTGTTGTTATAAGTGAATTCTACAGATGACAAGAATTCTTCCCAACACCTTTGTTGGTCCATCCTGTACATGCGCAACATGTATTCCAAGAATTGGTTTGTTCGTTCGGTCTTCCCGTCTGTCTCAAGGTGATAAGCAATACTAAAGTTAAGTTGGGTTCCCAAGGCCTCTTGGAAACTAGTCCAAAATTGTCTCGTAAACACTGATCCTCGATCGGATATAATCCTCTTAGGCACGCCATGTAGCCTCACAATATCACTGATGAAAACTCTAGCTAGGTCAGGTGCCTAATATGCTATACACACTAGAATAAAATGAGCGATCTTCGTCAGAGTGTCGACTACCAAAAAAAATTGAGTCATTTCTCCTTGCCGTCAGTGGAAATCCAACAATGAAATCCATCGAAATAACCTCCCATTTCAATTCTAGAATAGCATGTGGTTGTAGTAATCCTACTGGATGATATGTTCAGCCTTTACCTGCTGACATTCTAGACATTTGTCCACATAATTGACTATGCATGCCTTCATTTATTTCCCAAAGAATAAGGGTTTAGGGTACGCCCTCATCTTCATGACTCCCAGGTGAGCCAACTATAGTACTCGGTGAGCCTCGTTTAGGAAAAAAAATCCTCAACTCGTCGTTTAGTGGTACATAAATCCGATTTTTAAACCTCAATAATCCATCGTCATCAATGTAAATCCTTCAAATCTTGGTACCATCATTGTGTTTTGTCTGATAAAATCCTCGACCTCTTTGAACCAGTCATTATCGAGCAATAAGGATAGAATTGTTTCACGCAAATTCGTCTGAAGAGGCAACACCGAAAAGATGTGTGGTATCCGACTCAATGCATCTGCGACTCATTTCACAGTTCCTTTTATGTAAGTAATCTCAAAATCATACTCGCTAAGCAATTCCGTCCAACGTCGTTGTCGCGCGTTCAGGTCCCTTGCGTAAAGAGGTGTTGTAGTCCACAGTGGTCCGTCTTTAGTTCAATTTTTTGTCCAACAAGGCAGTGTCTCCAAACCTTCAAGGCATATACAATGGATAACAACTCCAAATCATGCGTCACATAGTTCTCCTCATGCCTTCTCAACTTCCTCGAGATGTAGGCGATCACTCGACCATCTTGCATCAAGACTCGGCCTCAACATTCCTTGGATGTGTTAGTGCATACCAAGAAGTCCACGTCTATACGAGGGATATTTAGTATTGGTGTTGTTTTCAACATCTCTTTGAGCCTCCAAAATGCTTCTGTGCATTTCTCGGTCCAAACAAACTTCTTGTTCTTCTTCTGCAATTTCGTGATCATAATTATTATCTTCAAAAATCCCTCGACGAACCGTCGATAGTATCCTGCTAAACCCATGAAGCTACGCACTTCCGGGACATTCTTCGGTGCAGGCCATTCCATAAAATCCTAGACCTTTGCTGGATCAATGCCGATAACTTCGCCAGAGATGACATGCCCTAAGTAGTGAATCCTCGATTGATAAAACGAGCATTTGGAAAACTTCGCATACAATTTATGCTCTCATAGACACTGTAGTAGCAAGAGCAAGTGCTCGTCATGATCCTCCGTCGTCCGAGAGTAAATAAAAATATCGTCAATGAATACTTGGAAGAACTTTTCCAAGTACTTGTGGAACACCCCATTCATCAAACTCATAAATACCCCTGGGGTGTTTGTAAGTCCAAACGGTAAAACAGTAAACTCGTAATGACCAAAACTCATCTTAAAGGAAGTCTTAGGGACGTCATCCTCCTTGATTCGTAACTGGTGATACCCGCATCTCAAGTCGGTCTTGGAAAACACTGACACTCCCTTCTTATGATCGAACAGATCATCAATCCTTAGCAGTGGATACTGATTCTTGATCATTGCCTTGTTCAATTGATGGTAGTCAATGCAGATTCTCCACGACCCATCCTTCTTACGTATGAAAATAACAGGCATGCCCCATGGAGACACACTTGGATGTATAAGCCCAAGGTCCAGCAACTCCTTCAGTTGCATTCTCAACTCATGTAGCTCAGGGTTTGACATGCGATAACGTGTTCTTGCTATTGGTTCAGTCCCTAATTTTAGTTCTATGGTAAATTCCAATTCCCTCTACAACAACATCCCAGGTAACTCCTTCGGGAAGACGTCTGCAAACTCTCTCACCACCGGAAGGTGTTCTAGAGCTTCCACTACTCCTTTCTCGTTTAACGCAAGGATCACATAAATTTTACATCCCTTGTGCATGCTCTTCCGTAGCTGCAAGGAAGAGATGAACCTCACAAAAACTTCCTGGTTCCATCCTACAATCACGCGTCTCTGTCCCTCATCATAGACTAAGCTCAACCATTTCGTCTTACATTTGAGTATCGCCTCATGTGATTCCAACCAGTCCATACCGATTACGACGTCATAAGATCCTAAGATCATGACGTATAGGTCGGCCCTGGTGAAAAAATCTCCCAAGTTAAGGGTATAACCTATAACCTTTCCTCCAACCTTCTTCTTGACTCTCGAATCCATCTCTACAAAGATAAACTCATCCTTTTCGAATGCCTTTAACTTAATCATTTTTAGCACTACACCAAAAATGAAACTTTCTATAGCACCATGATTTATCAAATACTAAGGGTCTAGTCAGCGACGGTACCTGACGTCTCGAGCGCAGTTGACTGGTGCTCTTCCTGGTGGTTATTCACCACTGCATGAATCTGTTGGGCCTTTCCCAAAACTCCCATAGTAGTGGGTCCAGCTGATCCAGATGCTTCAACTCTTTCCTCTAGGCAGTAATGTTGGTCATGTGGCTCCCCACAATCCAACACACTTTCGTCAGTCCAGTAATCCTCGTACCCGAAGTAGAAGTTGAATTCTAACAATAAGTCCAAACTCGAACTTCTTGACCTTAAGTTTCTGGGTAATTTGGTGCAGAGCATGTCAAAGCATCTCCAAAACGAGCCTCGTACTCGGGCACCATGCAGTTGCCTCATCGCAAGACGTCAAACTCATTGGGTTGAAGCTCAATGAATTCCTCAGAAAGATACCTCTCCTATAACTGTTCCTCGAACAATTCCCATGACACGTTGTTGAAGACCATGTTTTAATGTGGCAGGAGCGTCTTCCACCATAGAAGAGTTCTCCACTTCAGTTGAAAGACCACCATGCAAACCTTCATGATGGAGGTCATAGACGCGAAGTGTGAAGCACAACGCCTTGCTATACAATTGTGCTTCGATGACACAACCATCCATGACACTCGTGGACTCAAGAACTCAACTCTATCGAGTTCTCGATGGATGCTAACGGTACTAGCTAGGGTGCATTATGGACCCTCAGGGGTACAGTTGCCCTGGCCTCATCTCAATACCGATGGTAAATCAAGGCCCTTTGACATTACCTGGAAGGGCCTTGTTAGACCATCATCATCCCTTACAAAAAGAGAATCTAGCCCAAGGACTTTCCCTTCCCCTTGGGGGTTCGACTCCGAGGGTGTGGGAACTTCTGGAGGCGTCGCACCTCCTTCCACAACACCATGTTGCGAACCTATGAGGCTTCCTCTAAATGCGATCACCACATGGACACGTAAGATTTTTTATTAATGCAAGGGTTAAAACTCACAGGTTAGCTGCAATGGAAATCCTAGTGATCCCTAGTCACAGGGTTGAACAACTATGATACCATATGTAATGTCCCCGTCTCTATGACTAAAACCAAAGTAGAAAGTGAATTTTTCTTTTGTTTTAAGAAAGAAGAAAATGATGACAATAGTTGAACCACACAACCTGACGACGAACATACGCATGTCGATCGAGCAACATACAACTATTACTCCATGCACTAGCACAAGAGCAGCTGGGAAAATCATGCGTAAGGTGACAAAAAGAAATGATTGCCCACCTGACACAACACGGCAATGCCTACAAGCTATAGGACAACATCCCCCATCCCAACACAACAAACTCATGACCAATAACTAGAACCTCTATGCGTGCAAAACCAATGCATGAAGGCGATACAATCCAAGCACCATAACCACAACCACGAACCAATGCCCACAACAGGTAGCACAGACTTTGGCCAAGTTATCAGTCGCCTCTATCCATTAGGGCACGCAATGATCCCTTCATCAAGAATCATGTCATCCCCAAGTGATAGGTGTGACAATAACCCCGACGCAACACAACCTGTCTGGGCCAAGGGCTCAAGATAATCCAATGCGCTAGGGGGGTAACAAATGAAAAGAAGACTACACCTACGCCCCGAAGCAACAAGTCGACACAATGCAGGTGACATCGCTCAAAAATTATGCACGCTAATAAATGACTCAATGTCAACCATAAACCATAATTGTTAAGCATGATGTCTCACTGTGAGTAGAGAACTATTATAACCAACCATCCTATAACCCAACATTATAACTTGTATAACAAGGATATCTTATTATTGGATAAAAGTATACAACAATTGGTATGGATTTTATTAGTAATAAATTTTATTATTTTCCTTCAACAACAAACAACCTTTATTTTCCCCAAGGTCTAATCACTCCAGGAATAAGTTAGTTGAGGTAATTATCTAATACATCTCACCCATTATACACTAATTCTCTACCACCTATTAGATATTATATATCTCGATCGTACACTAGCCTTAATATCTCAATTAAACTCTATGCTACTAAATAAAATAAATGTTGCATTAACCATTAATAAAATAGTTGTGCCTGATCAATATGTCCATTTAAACCAACAATGTAGAGTTGTCTAATTTTTCCATGGTTAACAATTATAAAAAAGAAATTAGCAAGAGTTAACTATAAATCCCAGACATGAAGTTATTGCATCAATTCCCCGTCGGTTGACTAAATGTTGTAATTATTAAGGAATTGCGAGGTAAAATTTCGTTCCAATATAAAATCGCTATCATATTTTGGCTATGAGGATTCACTGTCAAACCTAGTAAATAACTGTCTAAATAAGGCATGAAACGCTGGCAGGATAATAATCAACGTTGGCATGGCAACTGAATGTAAAATAGAAATTCTGACGATTAAATAAAAATGTGGTCCAATATACCAGAATCGGTAAATCCATAATCACCAACAAACATACGCATAATTACGCGGTCGCACACAATCACACTGTCAAAAAACGACAGTCTATGTGGTGGGTTTAGAGCCTTCAATTCGTTGTCAGACGCTTTTCTAAAGCAAGGAATTAGTTGTATTTTACTAAAAATGAACACGTAGTGGATCTTGGACTCCTCAAAAATAAACACTGACCTACCTCAACAATCGCATGCATGCAGGGAGTAAGACGCAGTGATTTACTTTTCTTTTCTCACTCGCACGTTGGGGTTATAATTCGTTGCCCACTTGCTTACGAGTCAGGTGCTGAGACTTACCCTTTTAGTCACATAAATATATATATGTTTTTCCTCCCTCTCCAGATTAGTTATTCGATGAAATCAATGACAAAGGTCATATATCAATTATCGTAATATACAAGGGTGATTAATGAGATTTTCATGCCATTCATCAAACATAATTTCAACATTGCTGAGTTGACAGGATATTGTTGTGCATTAGAAAGCTGAGTGATATCAATGTTGTTTGCCCCAGATATTTCTATGCATTAGATAACTGAGTGATATCAACGTTGTTTTCCCCGATTTATATCGCTATTTTAATACATGAGATAGTGTTGAGTATTACAATGAATAACATTATTCTAAAGGAATAAACATCGTTGCCCAATCATCGAATGACAAAAATGCTGAAAAGAAACTGCAAACCCAACAGTGGATAAAATCACTACCTTAACTGTGAATTACTATATACAATTGACATCATTACCCAATCACTGAACAACAAAATGCTGAGAAGAAACTGTGAACCAAACGGTGGATAAAATCGCTACTTTAACTGTGAATTACTGTATACAACTGTGATAGCATCATAAAATCTCCCTACCTCTGTTAACTACTAAATACATCAAGGAGATAACCAAAAGGGGGCTGGGATACATTAAAACATAATGCAGATAATTAAATAAATTAAAATGCAGGCATATCCCTCCAAGCATCTTAAACGCAGACCTTCCAATCCATGAAAACGCAGTCATAAAAGTGTTGAACACAGTATGAGTATATTGCAAAATTATGTCTCTATGGATTAAGTACAATGAAAAGAGTTAAAGGGCTATTGGTAACGTTGTCACAAGAAAAATGATAACTCTGTCATAAAATAAAATGCATATCTATAAAATCAAAGTTAAAACAATAACTGGTAATGCTATCATAATGAAATCGATTTGGAATCTGAATGGTAATTTCGCAGTCCCAAGCTTGGCAAGGTCGCAGTCCAAGAAGAGGGTAAATCGCAGACTGTAAATTGTAAATCGTGGTCAAGTGAACGGTAAAAATGTTGTCTGTAAAACGGTAGAACATAGAATTAAAATTTAGGGGATGCAGAGTTAAAAACGCAGAAGGTATTCAATGATTCGTGGATAGGAATGATAACGATAGCATAATGACTCAACACAAAAAGGAGAAATGACAATCAATCAGCCAAGGACAATTAACAGAGATCTAAAAGGGGTAGACAACTCGACAAACTATCTTTCGATCATGATCCACGCACAGAAAAGTAGGGCATTAGAATCTTGTCGACTGCTCAGGCGTGGACTGATGAAGTAGGGATGAGGGCGAAGTATAAAGCACAAATTTTCACAATAAATCAACAAATCCAATAGGCTAGTCACAACATTGAGGGATCGAATGCCAAGGGAATCAAGTCAAGCAGCGAGGTTAAGGCTATGGGAAAATTTTAAGTTCACAAATTAAAATTTTAAGTTAACACCTTCTTTACACATTCAAAAGTAAAAAAATGAAATCATAAGGTAAATAATAATCTACCATTCAGAATAGAAGAAGGCATAACATAGCTCAAGTCGTCCGCTCTGAGTCGTTGTCCCACGCGCTCTGTGCAACTCCCACTTGCTGACTAATGAGACTTCACCGATACCTCCCAACTAATGCTAGGGGTAATATTCTTCCCCCTTAGCCCCACCGAGCCGCAAAGGGGCCACACACACTGAACCAAAGAACAATTAGCTCCCATATCGCCTCGCACGACTGAGCTACCACTTCTCAATGAGCTGGGTATCCCAACTCCCATAAGATAAGTCAGTCAAGTCTGAAATTTTGCAGCATAATGTTACGCATGACAGAAGAGATCCATCCTTCTCCTCCTCCCTCCTTTATATAGAATTTCTAAATCACTTCTTTCCCAAATTCCCATTTAATTTATTGTTCAATAATTTAGTTTAGAAAAATCCTCCCCATACATGTGTCACCCATCCCCTTCGTTGCACCATAAATTAATTTCATTAATTATTTAATTACTCCTATTTCCCTCACCCACCTAAAATCATTCCTAGAATCGCTCCTAGGCATCCCCATATTCCCTTACACAATTTAATGACTTTCCCCCTCACTAATTTACTAGTTCAGTTCAATTTAGAAAGTTCTTAAAAGCAAGATTCCTTGCTAAGTTGGCCATTCTACTTTTTCCTTATGTTTCCCTTTTTCTTTATGTTTCCCCCATTTTTCCCTTAGATTCCTAATCCTTTTTTAAAATTTTCCTCTTTCCCCTTTTTACCTAAACTCAAATTAGTAAGTGTAGAAAATCATCTTTTTCCCCTTTTTCTTTTTAATTAATAAATTATAATTAGCATATGTAAGAAAACAATCATTTCCCTTTTAAAATTTTAAATCCCTCGATAATTTGATTATAATAATTTAATCAAGTTTCTTACCCCCTTTTCGTCACATGTTTAATGATGATTATTATTATTTTTATTAATTTTTTTTACCACAAGTATTACTTTAGACCTAGATTTTAATTTTCGAGGCTCGATGACATTTCATTAGGGAAAATGTTTTTAATTATTTTTTATCATGTCATTTGTTCTAAGGCCATCTAGGTTTATTCTCTTATTAGTTAGCAATGCGATGTTCCCTTCAAGACGTACTAGGTTCTCCAAAGGTGCCACTTGCCTCATTTTGTTTCCATTGCGCGACGTGCCCTTCAAGACACACTATGTGCTCCAAGGGTGTCACTCGCCTCTTTCCATTTTTCTTGCGCGATCTGCCCTTCATGACGCACTCCATGCTCCAAGCGTGCCACTCGCCTCTTTCCATTTTTCTTGTGTGACACACCCTTCAAGACGCACTACTTGCTCCAAGGGTGCGAGTCACCTCTTGACTGACTTGGTAGACATCAAAAACCCCTAGAGTCAATACTCCGCTAGGTGATCTTATGGGAGACTAAGGGCCTCTAAGGAATAAGGGACCTGCCTTATTGCGCACCCCTTCGAATCATCGTGAGGGATTGTCGCGATCTACCCTCATGGCATCCTGAGTCTTCTCAAACTAGGCAGTCGTTAACCTACAGTTCGAGCCATGGCAGGAGTGCTAGTAGGATGTGGCAGGGTTGTTGTCCACATGTCTACCTCAACGTCTCTCGTAATCATGCGTGACCCCTCTACTCCACATGTGAGTCTAGTCAGCAAGCTATCGCCAGTCTGCATCATCAACGAATCATGTAAGAACAAAATCCATAATCATAGCATCTAATCAGACGCACATTATATATATACAACAATCAAACCCCAATAGTCCACTCCCTGACTCGATCCAGAGTCCAAGGGTTTCATCGATGCCTCAGCATCCTCGAGGTCCAAATCATGCACACTTAGGAGAACTAAGTCAATAACACTTGTCTAAGTCAATACAACAAAATAACATATAATCACATCCATAATACTTCATAATAATAATCAATGGTAATGGTATAATAATCCAGATCACTTGCAAGAAAGTGTCCTCAAAGAATAAGTTCACTTAGTGCACACAAGAACGAGATGTTACAATCATTAAAAAATTATTATTTTAATTTTTTATTAATCTTTATTTGTATTAAATATATTCAACCCCTCTAATTTTTCTTTTCTTAATTGATCCCCTCATCTCTTTTGTGCCCGTGTTTTTCTTTATATCAATTTATAACTATTTTATTTTGATATCTTTTTATATTCTTTGTTTTTCTCTATTTTGAATTCAATTATTTGATTATTTCATATATATGAGCATTGAGCATTAAAAAAAAAATTAAATTAAATTGAACTAAATTTTTTTCATTCTCACTTCTTTGTAGTAAAAATATATATATTATTGTTAATATTTATTTTAATAGTTCTTCATAACAATTTTACATTATAAATATATTCATTAACACTCTTTTCTTATACTTTAGTTTCATTTTTCCTTAACTTTAACGATGGATAATGTTTAATCAAGAAAAGTTACATTTCAAAACCACAATTTAACGTTTAATTCATTTTTACTTAAATTAATACACTATAATATTTATAAAAAAATAAATAGTAGTTCAATAAATTTGGAATAAAGAATCACCATATCTTATTGATATAGTGTATTATTATTAAAATAAATATTATTTCTAACATTATTAAAATAAAAAATATGATAACTAATTATAAATTAATCATTAATTAAAATATTTTCAATAACAATATATAATAATTATGTAGTTAACTTCATAATAAATAATATAAAAAATTGAATTTTTTTAATAAATAATAATTATCCCAATATTATTTCGTTATTTTAAAAATAAAACATAAAAAAGTATACAATCCATTATATCTCTAATTATATTGTATGATTTTAATTATTGATTGTTACATATTGTTAATATATGGAAAATTGTGTCCCCGATAGAACAGTCGGTGACAGAGTGTGTTGTTAAGCCACTCTGTGTTGTTAAAGTCATCGGTTCAAAACCTGAGGAGACAAAAATCCAACCATGTTAAGGGTTGGTGTGGCTCAGGCCGTGTGCGATCCCTAGGTGATTTTGATGGTCGCAGTTTCTCAAGCCACAGGTTAATCACGTAGCCAACAGTTCCGCACAAATTAACAAACAAAAAAATATATATGGAAAATTGTAGGAATATTGAATATATTCTTACTATAAAATAATATAGTTATTTATGATAACAATCATTCAATTTATTAAAATCATATAATAATAGTGGAACATAAATTAATCACAATTATGTACATAATGAAACTACGGGTTGAACAATTCTCAAAAACACACCATGGAATTTAAATTTAAAAATCTATCATATCGTGTCATTTAGAAGGTTGAAGAAACTTAAGAATCTATCATATCGTGTCACTTAGAAGGTTAAAGAGCATTTTCTCCTATAGTTCCCTACTTATACCCAAATTAAATGACTATTTAAAAAAATGAATCACAATATTGACCGTCCTAACCTCACTCAACTAACTCAACAAAACTATGGTGATCTTAGAATGCTTCTTCCAATATTTTTTTAGCACAAAAATAAGATTTTAAAGTAATCTAAGTAATCTCTTACCTTTCTTAAGGTCCTAGAAATCAATTCTTCTCTTACTAAATATATACCTATCCAAAATATTATTAATATATTTATTACTAATAATTTAAAAAACTCCCCCGGATGGGGTGTTAGTGCGGGCTTCGTGGCAAGGAATGGGAGAGGACACAAGCCATCGCGGCACGGAGCCACGTAATGGGCTCGTGTGGCAAGCCGCCACCCTCCCTGGTGTTTAATTGTCCATTACTCCGCTGCAAGGGAGCATTTATGCAACCCACTTCTCCCTCTTAACGAATCTGGAATGGCTCGGCTCATTATGTTTGCTATCTATCCCCGTTTGTTGTTCGCAGGGCTCCTCCCTTTGCAACATAGGCTAGACTCTACTCGTCTCCTTTGGGTTGGTGTCGTCCCTGCCACTTTCCTGCACTGGGTGCCATTAGTCCCCTCTGCCAGTCTCATTGAGCCCATAATGACTCGACCAAGGGGAAGGCCGAGGAGGAGCTCTCCCTGGAAGCCCCGTCGGCCCTCAGTCACACCTCCTGACTCGCCCTCTATTTGTTCTTCCCCCGGTCTTCAGTTTGAGTTTACCGCTACTTCCTCGCCAGTTTCGCAGAGCGTGCAATTCCACTCTTTGGCCATAATCCCCCGGTCATCGTTTTCACTCTTACGGCCCTCCCAAGACCCCCTAGTGAATTCCTCTGCCCCCACGCCAACCTTTAGGCCTCCGAGCAACTTCAACTGCGACCCTCCTACACATGACACGCCTAAACGGGCTGGACACCATTCCACTGACTCCTTCGACAAAATGCATTTCAGAGACCGACTGATGGTATTGCACGACCTGGTCTTTGAACTTAGGCAGGAGGTGGCGGATCTTCATTTTCGTTTACAAGCCACAGAAGAAAACGTGGCGAGATTTCTCCAAATCCTCTCATCCATGCATGCGGATCTCTCCTCGGACTCGGTTGAACCTACTCCAATGGAGGCACCTGTTGCTGCTACAGGTGAAGGTCTGAACAGGGCACAGCGACCAACAGCAGAGGGACGGGAGAAGGATGAGCGAGAGAGAAATGCTGAGGGAACCGCGCGAGACGAGGAAGGGGAAAGACAATGGGCAGACCTGCCGACGTATATTGATGAAGAGCCTTGGACAGAGGACCTCTGGGCCACGTGGATCGGTTATCTGCCAAGTGTCTAGATCCTTAGTTTTTCAAGTCTTCTCAGGCTCTTAGACTTAGATGATAATCAGTTTGAACACTGTCTTTTACTTTAACTTATGACATATTTGACATATGAGTTGGATGAGCTCACTGGACTGGTTTCCCCTTTGTTGGGGAAGTCGAGTAAATGCAGCCGGTATATCTCTGTATTTTGCTACTCTACTTCAACTTTAGCATGCTCTTAATATACATATACTTCTTATTTACAAAAAAAAAAAAATTTAAAAACTCAACTTTAATCTTAAAAAAAGTATTCCAATTAAAAAAATACATATACAAATAAATTTTAGTTACAAAATACAAATACAAAATTACTCTCTTATCAAATACTAAAAAGGATTATTAATCTCATTTAGTTTAATATTAAATATTAAATAAGTGTCCAACCTTTTGAGTGGACACTTCACCCATCATAACTACTTCCTCCTTAATAACTATTTCTTCCTTTGTTATTTGATATTTTTAACCATGTTTTTAATCTTTAATAAATATTTTAATTTCACCATCTCTCATTACCTAACTCCACATTTTATTATTAAATTTATGGCAATATATTATTATTAACTCTCCTTATTCATTTACTCCATATTTAATCATTTTTGCTACTTTAGTTGCATCTATTTGATCTCTCTTGAAGTATCTCCTTCTTTTTAACTTTTATATCCTTATTATTTTATATTTTAACCATATTTTTAATCTTTAACCAATTTCTCATTTCTCCATCTCCCATAAACTAACTCCACATTTTTATTATTAAATTTATCTCTTTATAAACACTTTTTAATCATTTTCTCTCTCTTTGATCATTTTTCTATATTGAGTTCTATTTTATCTCTCTTTTAAGTAGTTTCTTCCTTAATAACTATCTATTTATTTATTTTTATTTTTTTAACCCAAAAAAATTAATCTCTCATAATCTAACATTAATCTATTTCTTAATTATTTTAATTCAATAATTTATTATAAACTTTAACATTTTTTTACAATTTATTAACTTCTTATATCTATGATGATGGTTGGAATATTCACTTAAAAGTTCAATTTTTCAAATCTCCACACACAGATTTGATTCACTAAATCTTTATAACAATATTAATTTTGGTTTTAAAATATTAAAAATAATTTAAAAATAAATAAATATATTATAAAAAAAGTTTAAATTAATTTAAAAATAAAAATATAAAATTTGGTTCGGAAATAAATTGGAAAAAATAAAAGTTCAATCACTTATGATCTCCATTAAAACAATATTTTAACTTGAAAACAAGGAACGTTGCGTAATGAAACTTTGCTTTAATTTCTAGCTTAAAACGAGTAAGAAACGTTACATAATGAAACATTGCTTTAAACAAAGGTTGTACTTCTGAGTGGTGAAGGGTATTTGATGCTAAAATGCTCCTTTAAACGAACGAGAGAGCACCTAATTATATATTAATGTTAATATGTATTTTTGGATATTTAATAATTGGAAAAAAAAATTGGAAAAAATCTAAAATTAAATTAAACATAAATAAATAAAAAATGATATCCTATCAATTATTTAAAAATACAATTCATTTGATTTAATTTAATATCAAAATTTTACTCCAATTTTAGTTTTAAAAAACTTAAAATAAATAACTATATTTAAAAAATGTTTAAATTAATTGAAAAACAAATCTACAATAATTGATTGAAAATAAATCGAAAAAATGCAAAAATATAAAGGCAAATGATCTCCATTAAAATCGTATTTTAAGTTTAAAAAAAATGATCTCCATTTTAAGTTTAAAACAAATAAAAAACGTGACGTAATGAAACTTTGCTTCTATTTATATTTAAAACAAGTAAGAAACGTTACTTAATGGAACTTTTCTTTAAACAAAGGTTGTAGCATGTAATTTGAGTGGTAAAAAGCATTCGATGCTAAAATGCTCCTTTAAACAAGATAGGAGCGAAGCTACAAGTTCCTGTAAACGTTAATATGCATTTTTGGATACATAACTAAACTAAGTGTTGACTGGTAAAGCTTCATTCTTTGTTAAGTGTTAAAATCTTCGTTCTTTGAAATAAAAAAGATGTCACTCTACGTGATCCTTTTATCGTTACAGCATGTTTCCGAGCTATTTAAATTAAAAGTGTAGTAAAAAAATTTAAACCTATATTAGTGACATACCCCCACAACAATGTAGGTATACTATTCTAAAGATAAGCCAATCGTTAAATACAAATGCCTTTTGCGTGATTTCCCACTTCAAACTTGGATGAAAGCTAAGAAGCACACTCTCAGAATATTTAGTATTCATTGGTGGATTTTACATTGCCACTCTTGAAATATTTCAAAAACTCGTTTTTTTTTTCAACCCATTAAATTCTTTGAAGAAGTCTAAGTAGTAATCATATTCTTCACTTTCCTCATTATCCATTTCAATGTTCATTAATTAATGAGGGATTCCTTGCAGAAAATAATAATTAAAAAATGGGTTTGTTATATACTCATAAAACGATGAATCTGTATCATGCAACATTTGTACAAGTGGAAGATGAAGATAGTTTTGGTTTTATTAATCACTTTAATGGTTGGAAGAGAAGATATATGATGAGTTGCCAGTTAGTAATATCACACCAAACGACCATGTGATAAGAAGGAAAAACTTTCTATGCATGGAAACCAAGGAATAGGCAACATAAAAACATAGCCCATATAGGGTTTTGGATTACTTTTTGGGATGGCCCGCATAAAATAACTCTCTTTATAGAGATTCTCCCAGGTATATCGCCGCTTCTTGTCAAATCAATGGAAACACAAATTGTTGGTACATGTAGCATGCAAAACCGAGAACAAGGTGTTTTTTTAGATGAGGTGGTTGGTGCTCTAAATAACAAGGGTTCGAACCATTGATGGGTGTGATACTAGAGATGAGGGAGGGGTAAGAGGACAAGGAATAAAAAATTATCTTCAATGCCACTCACTGAATCACCTTCACCTTCTATGTATTGGTTTCTTCTTATTTTATCAACAACATTTTTTTCTAGTTGTGAGTAGTAGCAGTTTTGTCATCTTTACTTTCAACAACATGCAATTTAAAGATCCGTTGGGCTCAAGCTTGAATGGAAGGCCTTTCGTTTCGAATTTCCAAACTAAAGCAATGCATTCCACTCCATATCACTCCACTCGAGGGAGAACACCACACTTGTAATCGTCATGACATAGTTAGGTTGTCTTCATTCAAGGGTACAAATTCGCTCAAGGGGATGGAACGAAGAATAAGCTAACTATAGAAATTTTAGAATGACCTTCACTTTGAAGCAGGGCTTTCTGATGTTGCTTCTAATGGTCACTATTGATGCTTAAATTGGTGAACATTAAAAACTAGAATTGCAACCATGCAAGGGGGAGTCGTCCTTACGAGTGATGATGTTGGCTTCGATACTATAAAAAGAGATACTATGGATGGAAGAGACAGTCAAACCACATAAATCATGGCAACGAATATCAAACCACACAAAGGAGTAGAGGTGTTAAAGCCAACCAAGAAGCCCCAACCAAGTGAGATTCCAAGGAAATAAGAAGCCCCAACCAAGAAAGACTCCAAGGCAATTTTTTTATAACAGTGAGTATGAATGTTTCTTTCAATCCATGTTTTTAATAGTAAATTTGATATTATACACTATTTTCATACTTTTGCTTCTAGTTTTTTATTTTCCTTAGACTAGTACATGTTCTTCTTCAAAATTCCCCATTGCTTCCACAATAATTGTTTAAGATGCCGAGTTGTAAAACATGCTTAGTTTCTTCTCTTATTCGACCCTTATTCCTTTGACGACCATTTATTCTGCTCCATTTTTTAGCATGCCATATCTATGGTGATTTTAGCTCTTGGGTTTCTGTCCCTAGTAATCCTAGTGCTACTAGTTCCTTAGACCTATTCTTCCTTAGCAATCCTGGTATAAGCAATGTTCCCGAGAGTTCCAATTAAAATGGTTATTGTGGTCTAAGAAAATTAAATGAATATGGTCTTGAAGGTAAAGGTAGCTAATAGATGAGTGATAGTTTCAACAATTGCTAGCAAATACACTCTACTACAACAATCAAATTATAATATCCTTGGATTATAGTGCCAAGGTCAAAGGGTCTCTAAGGATTAGAGACTAGATCAATAAATCATGAATAAATCATAGAGTGCAATATCTCCAACAACATGGTGAAATTAATTATTTTAAAATTAATTTAAAAAACTTGAAAAATATGAAAAAAGAATTCACATACAAGAGGTAATTATGTCCCATCCAAGATCTACTCAACCAATAAAAACACCTAACAAATAAATTTAAAAAATACATTTTAATTTAAAATATTAAAATGAATTATATATTTGATCAAACATTAAAAGTATTTAATAAATATTTTATAAAAAAAATTAAAAAATATTAATTTGAAAATGAATTTACATCTTACCGACTACTACATTACCTGCTTTGGTAGGTACTAATAATACGAGAGGAGGTCTTCATAACGCCGCATCTATGTCTGCTACAACTTTAGCCGCAAGGCAAGGGACATACTCTCCAGAATGGACCAAAGGAATTGATTCTAGTTTGCCTTTCGCCAATAACTAGCGACAAATGCGATAAAGTGAAAATTAGTTGATATACACATCACTTTGAAAATATTAAATACAATTTCTTTTGAGTGGAGGTGAGATATAAAATAGATTTTCTTTGATCTTAATTAATAGATCCGTTGAGTGGAGGTGAGATGTAAAATAGACTTTGTTTAATCTAAATTAATACATCCGTTGAGTGGAGGTGAGAGTGAACCCCATTAATAGATCCGTTGAGTGGAGATGAGAGTCACCCCATTAATAGATCCGTTGGCTTTCTTGCCGACAAATTTCCGAATTCCTCAGTAGATGCGACTTTCTTTCGCTTCCCAAAAAGATGTATGAATGAATGGTGAGAGGTGTCTACTTATTTAATGAATGAATGGCAACAAGCAACTTGGCAACCACCTCCGAGGACTCAGCAGTTTTGCTTCTGTAAGCTCGAGCGAGTGGCCGGTGTCATCTTCTACTCCTGCGCAGTCCCTACCAAATGCCTGAGAAAGAATTAAGCTGGCATGGCCAGTATACCAAAGATCGTCCATGGCGGAAGAAATTAAAGTTAAAACATTCGTGTCGCCAAGAGAGGTTGCGAGAGACGAAGCGTGAAGTTTTCGCCCTATACTAGAAGTTTTCGGAAATGAAGAATTTGGGTCGATTTCATTCACATGATGAAGCAATTGAATAACATGAGCAAAGTAAGAGATCAATCAAGATTTTCTGTGTCGATGTAATTATCTATTTTTACAGCCGGCCTTAGATTACTGGTACTTGTATGGCATGAACCTAGGACTGTTTGGGTTATGGTTGATAGATGACATAACCGTACAGTTGGTAGACGTATTGTTTTTAAAGTTTTCCTTCTGCAGCTTAATTCAAGTTTCTATATACATACGTGTGATGAAAAGCTTGTCAGCGAGCTACATGTGAATAATCCATTCTTCATCTTGCAGTCCAATATGTTCTTCATGTATCGTATGCAGCAGATCTCTGATCGTAGAAGCATTAATTCATCATACGACGATTAAATTTAAAGTAGTTCG
>SNQJ01S0004650.1:25596-40952 GCA_010110895.2 Picea sitchensis | reverse complement strand
TTTCTCATGCAAGAAAAAGAAGGATAATTTTTTTCCTTAAGCAGCAAAGCATATGATAATTTAGTGATGGATTAGTCTCATTTCTTATGTAAAATGATGTTTTATGGGGTAGTTTTCCACTTTCAATGGATATATTTTTAGGTTTTAAGTGGTTAACATTTTTCTTTACATCTAAAAAAACATTTTATATTCCACTTTTTGTGAATATGTATAGATTTTAAATGGTTAACATTTTTCTTTACATTTAAAAAAAAAAAAAATCTTAATTAATTAAACAAATTTTTAAATGTTATCTAAAGAAAAATAAAATAAAATCAATTTTTTATAATATCTCAAATTACCCAATATCCAATATACAGTTTTTTATAATATCTCAATTTACCCAATATCCAATATACTTTATCATTACTCAAGCTAAAAAACGATCATATCACTTTATATATCAAGTTAGAATATCTTCCTTGATCTATTTAACTACTTAAATGTTTTCCACTTTCTATGAATATCTATAGGCCTTAAGTGGTTAACATTTTTTTTTACATCTTAAGAAAATAAAATCTTTACTAATTAAACAAACTTCTTTTGAATATAAGGGAAAAAAAAAATCAACTTTTTATAATATCCCAAATTATCCAATATGCAGTTTTTTTATAATATCTCAATTTACCCATATTCAATATACTTTATTATTACTCAAGCTAAACAAAATCATAATATCATTCATTTTATATATCAAGTTACAATATCTTACATGATCTACTTAACTACTTAAAAACTATACACTTGTAAAAGTAAACTATATATAATTTTGACTTATTTATAAAATGATTTATTTTTTCTTTTGCTATCAAATCAACAGGAATCTATCTTTTTCTTTTGCTATCAAATCAACATAAATCTCTACATTAAATAGTCTGTGCTTTGAAATGTTATGCATTGCCATAGCCTATTCATGTATTTATTTTTAAAAACTATACAAGTAAAGTATATATAATTTTGACTTATTTATAAAATGATTTATCTTTTTCTTTTACTATCAAATCAACATAAATCTATCTTTTTCTTTTATTATCAAATCAACATAAATCTCTACATTAAATAGTCCCCTGCTTTGAAATTTTATGCATTTATCATGCTAGCTTAGTCATGTATTTATTTTCTACTTAACTACTTAAAAACCATACACCTATAGAAGTAAACTATATATAATTTTGACTTATTTATAAAATAATTTATCTTTTTATTTTGCTATCAAATCAACATAAATATATATCTTTCTTGTGCTATCAAATCAACATAAATCTCTACATTAAATAGTCCCTTTCTTTGAAATGTTATGCATTTATCGGTCCATAGCTTAGTTATATATTTATTTTCCAGGGAAAATTTTTAAATATTTATCTCTCTTTTTGGTCCCTGCAGAAGGCTTAGAGGGACTATAGCAATCGATAATTCGTTGACTTCATATTAGTTTGTTATTTGACTAAAAATATTTGCATAATCTCTATTGTTGGAACTAGAGAACTAAAAACATTGATTTGTATATAATAAAAAATATCATATGTGTCATGATATTGGATAACAAATTGAAGGTATTAATGTGAGCTTCACTATTCCCAATGTTTTATATGTTAGCATATCCAAAGTTTTTTATCATCTACGGTCATTGTGCAATTTTTTTTTAAATGTTTAGATATCTAAAGTTTTGAGCACCGAGCGTCAGTTTTTTATTAGTTGACTTCATATTAGTTTTTCCTTTGACTAATTTTTTTTTGCATAGTCTCTATTGTTCGAACTATTGTTACTATTTTTTTTTATTGTTATTATTATTTTATATTATTATAAAATAATATAATAATTATTTTGCGTACGTAACAGACCTGCCACATTGCATTATTTCTTAAATGTTTACACAACGCAAGGCCCTTCGGCGGTCCTGATAGAATTAAATGTTTACCTAAGAGACCTCACAACCTTAAATGTTTACATAATAGACCTGTTACAATACATTTTCCTGCGTTTAATATGGGAAATATTGTTCTTCAACGACATTACTGGTTCACTAGTTGATGCTTGCTCAATGCTTATTCATTAGTTTCTTGTTTTCCTAGTGTTGTTGCTCTTGTTTGTCTGCTGGTATTGTTTGTCTATTGTTGTTACTCTTGTTTTCTTGTTGGTCTTGTTGCAGTTTGCATGCTTGTGATTTTGCAACTGCGATTGGAACTATGCTTATGTCGTTCCACATTGATGGGTGGGTTTGGGTGCCATGTTTAGCTTCCTATTCGTTGTTTGCTATTTTCTATTCGTAGTTTGCAAGTGAAAAATTTCAATACTGGAGATGCATGAGTCAAAATCCTCTTGCAGAACATCTTTGTATATGAGGAGAAAATACGATTTCCTTTTCTTATATGTCAAAGTGGTTGATGGAGGTGGGTTCTATGTCGAACATTGGCGATCAGGAATGAGACAATGCCAACATTACAGTCTTGCTTCTCTCGTCGTAGTAGTGACATACAAAGATAGGTTGCAAGAGGATTTTGATTGCTCCTAGTATTGAAAAATACCAACCTTGCAAACTGCAACTTTCTTAATTGTTTACACAGTGGGAGACCTTTGGATGATCCTCGCATCCTTAAATGTTTACCTGATAGGCCTCACAACCTGAAATGTTTTCTTAACAGGTGTGTTACAATACATTTTCCTTGGATTTTTTTATACAATCTTGTGTGCAGTGAATTTGGTCGATATTGTTCTTCACCATTTTTCCTGGTTGACTGGTTCATGTTAGCTCGTTGGTTCGTTGGATGCTTCTTATTGTTGTTTGATTCAACTTTGTAGAGTTGAGGTCGTGCAACTGTAGTTGGTCCTTTGGGTGCTTGTTCATTGGTTTGTTGTTTGTTGTCTGCTCTTGTTTATTTCAAATTTACTAGTTTGGGGTCCTGCATTTGTAGTTGGACCTGTTGTTGCAGTTTGCAAGCCAAGAGTTGCACTTTTGTTCTTCCCCATTCACCGGTGGGTCTCGGTGATGTGGTTTCATTCCTACATTTCTTAATCGGCATGTTACAATACATTTTCGTCTGATTTTATTTATTTATTTATTTCTTTATTTATTTATTTTCTTCTTCTGCAATGTTGTCTGCAGTGACTATGAGCAATATTGTTCTTTAGTGTCATTATTGGTTCACTGGTTGATGCTTGCTCATTTCTTTTTAGCTGGTTTCTTGTTTGCTTGTTGTTGTTTATCTTGTTTTCATGTTGCTATTGCTGCAGTTTGCATGCATGGGATTCTGTAACTGCGATTGGAACTACACTTCTATCATTCACCATTGACGGGTGGGTTTCGTTGCTAGGTTTACATTCGTATTTGTTTTTTTTTGTTTGTTATTTCCAGTTTGCAAGTGAAAAATTTTAATATTGGAGATGCCCGAGTCAAAATCCTCTTGAAGAACATCTTCATATGTGAAGATAAAATTTGATTTCCTTTTTTAGATGTCATTGGGTGTTATGGAGGTGGGTTCTGAGTAGTCACATACAAAGATGTTCTGGAAGAGGATTTTGATCCCTCCTAGTATTTAAAATGATTACTTGGAAACTGGAAAAACACACACACACACACACACACACACAACAAATAGGGATGCAACCATGGAAATGAAACTTACCCATGAATGGGGAGAGACACAAGCGCAATTCCAATTGTGGATGCAGAATGCCAACCGTGCAAATTGCAGCTTTCTTAAATGTTTACACAGTGGGAGGCCTTTGCACGATCCTCAATATTAAATGTTTACCTAGCAGGACGTACAACCTTAAATGTTTGCTTAACATGAGTGTTACAATATATTGCTTCAATTTTTTTATAGAATCTTGTCTACAGTAAATTTGGGAAATGTTGTCTTCATAGTTGTTCACTGGTTTGTTCTTTGTCACTTGCTCTTCTTTTCTTCAACTTTGCAAGATTGGGATCCTACATTCATAGTTGGACATGTTGTTGCAGTTTGCAGGCTAGGGGTTGTGGTTTTCTCATTTCCCATTCACCGGTGAGTCTTGGTGTCGTGGTTTCATTCTTGTTCGTTGATTGTTGTTTACTATTTCCAGTTTGCAAGTAAGAATTTTCAATACTGGGAATGCCTGAGAAAAAATCCTCTTGCAGAACATATTTTATATGTGACCACTATGAGCAGAGAAACAGGAGTGTGACATTGTCCCCATGAAATAAATCATATTGATACTATTCATACAATATGTGCACTTGGAAATACATTTCCTACTCTTTAACAAATCTCTGCTCAAAAAACAGTCGACGTTGCACTTTCCCTACCCCTGGAATGTGGTTCAAGGAAATGTGTCTTCAAAACACACATATCCACTTGAAAAATGCAAATTGGAAGATGGTTTTACAGTTGGGCCACCAAAAAATACTATTTAGATATAATAATATGGAAAAAATTTCAATAGATATAAGCAACATCTCTTTTGACTTGAACCAGAGTTTGTCAAGCTCCAACTATATTTCATAGCTAAGAATGTTCTTCACATAGTTAATGTGTTTCTATGGATTCATAATTATGAGACTAAGTGTTGTCGTGTGAGGGATAAAGTTCTTATCTCCCTTTCTCTTTCCTATTCTATACTTACATGTTTTTCCCTTTTCTTCGTCCCCTCTATTATGTGTTTCTAGTTCTATACTTAGTCGTGTTTCTGTGCTCGCGAGTTCCCAAAGTGGTGAACTGAAAAATCCTCATCTCCATCTATATATTCACATCACAAGTCTGATTGGCCGCCATTTGTTTCCATACTTAGCCAATTTTATGAACACGGGTTTGCGGATAGGCACTATCAAACTCTGGTGCCCTGTGTTCAGGGTATACATCTTGCACCCAAAACTTTGGTGATCTACAATTTGGCCCCAGACTCCTCGAGCTCGCAAGCCTCACTCTACCTACAATGACTCTGTCTGACCGACCTGCCTTTCCATGCTTAGTTGAGTCTTCAAAGTTTCACAGGTTCATAGACTCCCAGGTTCACAAAATTTTAAAAGAATTTTTTCGCTCCCCTCCATCCCCGCCACCTTCCTCCCTTCCCAATGCACATTAATTATTATTTTACCAGTGACAACTCATCAAACAGGTTTGAAAAGATTGTCATTAATAAGCGGAAAGCTTGAGGAAATCTCCCATTAAAACGCATTAATCGACGAATATTATGGGATCTAATGATATTTTTGTGTCCATCTTGAATTGGAAAAAAACTATTGGTTATTTTAATTTTTTTAAGGCACCATCGTAGTAAGAGTGAAATATTGTGCTACCCAACTGTCATCCACAAACGTGTCATCGAAAAAGGTCTTGACGTCATGTCCCTCTTTAATATTGTGCATATATTATAGGTTGTCATATTTGAGAATATGCTTTGCGTATGGAAATGTTAACTCATGTTATTAGTGACTATTCAACACACATATTGAAAAATATTGGCATTAATACGCGAAAATATCGAGGATATCGGCCATTAAAACGAATTAAAACAAGATTTACGGAATAATATACTATCATCCTCCAACATTCATTTAAAATCCCTATTCCCATTTCCCTCTATCATCGAAAACTTGTGCTTTAAGGTGCATTCGTTGTAATTTTCCCGGTCATCCACATGTGAGACAACTTAGAGATTCCATCCAAGTCCAATTGAAAGACGAGGGAATGGTTTTATGTGTCATCATCTTTTAGAAAAAAACATTATGTTAGCCAACAGAAACTCAGACAAAAAAAATTCAAGTATATTATGATTGGTATTCTCCCTCTATTTGATGCTTTGGTTGGTTGAAAGGCATGCCTGAAGATTTGTATGTTGAAATTCTTTGTTTTGTTACTAGAAATTGGAAGGGACTTTGAATGAATAATATAGCTTCTTCCAAAAACGCAGATTTGGTAAGTGTATCAAATCTTGCAGACCACACAAGAATTTATCTTCCATTAGAGGAGTGTCACATATCGTGTCTTGCAAAATGGTCTGGAATATTAGGAAATAATGCCAAATATTTCTCCATGCGCGAATATACTCAGAAGGAAATTATAAATTTGGATCCTCACGAATGTGGAAAATTGTATGGGTGGTTGAATCAACATCCTAAAATTACAGAAGTTTCTATTTCAAAGTTTGTTGAGCGACTTCTAGATGTGGTAACGGACTTGACACAAAGTCAGATTCTTTGTCAAAGCTTGTTCACAAACCTCTGGATGTAGTAACAGACTCCACATGCAATCAACTTTCTAATGATACTGCACATTTTTTTTCACTTTTCCTATGCATGTGATTGAATATGGGTCAAAGAGGTTGCCGCTCTTTGCAATAATATTCTCTTGGTAGTTGAAGGTGGGTATATAACTAGGGAATGAGGCTCTCAAAAAAAAATTATGCCTGCATCGACATGTAACTGGGAAAATTTAATGGGAAGGAATTATTGATTATGGACTTTGCAACACTTTCTGCAGATTAATTTATCTACCACCTTTTGCAATAGGTTTGACGTGTTCAGGAAAAGATTTGGTTTCTGAATATCACCCTACTACCAACTTCATGTAATCATTTTTTTTCGTTCTTTAGAAGATACCTTGATGTAGTAGGATATTCTATAGCCATTTCCACCGAATATCAATCTTCCTGTTGTTTCCCTTGCTTTGAATAAGGAAAAGGCATTTCTTATGTTGCAGTAGATCCGATATTTAAAAGAAATGGAAATTGTTCGATGCTTGAAGTATTTCCTTGTCTGGATCAAATAAATCGTCATGGCCTCGCCACAAACACCTCTCAAGTTGTTCATCAGGATCACAAATCGATAAGGAAAGAGTTCCTTCTTGTTCATAGAGTGCTTCCCTCACCAGCTTGTGTTTGCATACGTGCTTTTATTTCTACCTTCTTTCTTTTTCTTGGTGGTGAATTCTTCTATCCCAACCAACATGATGGAAATAAACTAGCTCTAGGGAATTTGATCGCTTCCACGGATCTGAGTTGATTATATATTAATTTCGGTTAACTTAAAAAGGTTTATTTGTGCAACCTAATGTTAGACATAGAAAATACAATTTCTTATTTCTTAAAATATGAAAAATGTATTTTTTTAACACATGGTTGTTCAAATACTTTCAGGCGTTGTTTGGGATTCATGTCCTCCAAGGATTTTAAGTAATCACAAAATTAATATTTCTTGTGCCAATGCAATTGAGGTGTCATCGACTATGGAAATCACACTAAGACTACAATGCCAGATAATAGATGTCTTACATGTACCTAATGTCAAGGTCATCATCGCACAGGACACCCAACCTCCAAAGATTTATGGAATCTCAACAACATTGTAATTGTTATGACAAAGAAACACTAAAGTCAATGCTATTTGCAGGTCTCACAATCATGCAGTCTAAGTGCTTTGACAATTACAGGCCTTCTTGTTCAACGCATTTTTTCCCTACAGTCAATGGAATTTTTCCCATTTCCATCACCAGTGCTGATTTCTGAAGTTGAAGCTATCTGTAGCCTGGAGTCACCGCCAGTGTGGATGCTTGAAACTAAAGCTACCTAGAGACTGGGGTCACGAGTTGTTACACTTGACATTAGTACCAGTGGTGATCAAAAGTTGATTGTATGTCGAGTCTGTTACTACATCCAGAGGTCACTCAACAATCTTTGAGATAGAAGTTGGTTGTATGTCAAGTCTATTACAACTTTTTCATAAAAGGTTCTGTAATTTTAGAATGTTGATTCAAAAATGCATAGAGTTTATCACCTTTGTGAGGATCCAAATTTATAATTTCCTTCTGAGTATATTCGGGCATTGAGTAATATTTGGCGTCACTTCTGAATATTCTAAACCATTTTGTGATCCACAACGTTTGCCACCCCTATGACAAAAGATATATTCTGGTGTGATCTAAAACACTTGATACACTTTCCAAATCTGTGTTGCTGGAAGAAGCTATACACTTCAATAGAGGAGCATTTTGAAGGTGACTTGAACATCCCTTCCAATTTACAGCAATAAAAAAAAGAAATTCAACATACAAATCTTTAGGCAGGCCTTTAACAAAATAGATGATCGAATACAGGGAGAATACTAGTCAAAATATACTTGAATATTTTTTGTCTCAACTTTTGTTGGCTAACATGATTTTTTTCCCCCGAAGCTGACGTCACATAAAACCACTCCCTCGTCATTGAATTGGGCCTAAATCACATCTCTAGTTGTCTCAAATGTCGATGGTCATGAACATTACAAGGAATGCACCTTAAACCCCAAGTTTTCAACGATAGAGGGAAATTAACACTTATCAAAGTATGGAATGTTGAATAAAAAGATAATGCAGGAAGGCCATATCTAGAAGAGGCAAATTATTCAAGAAGATGGGATAGATCTAACTGGCAGCACCAATGAAGTCCAAGAACCATAAGTGATATTCAACTCGTTGTTTTTAACCAGGAAAGCATTTGATGATCAAGTTGAAATCTATAAAAGATTGTCTACGGGATTGATTCTTGTACATATTTGTTTTTTTTTGTTTGCGGGAGCCCCAATCGCAGTCATTATGGAAAACACATTTAAATTTCAGTGAATACCTGTTGGACTATTTCAAAACAACTATTTTGGGAAATAATATCACCTATGTTTTGTAACCAAGTTTATCTAAATATAGAATATTTGGGGTTTTTGTATGGTGTTTTCCAATATCTAATATTGTTTTTTATTTTATTCTGTATTTTTTTTTTTTTTTTTAAATTAACTCATTTTCCTGTATAGCTATTGATAGATGAATTCAACCTCTTTCTACAAGAATTTAAGACACTCTTTAATCCGTGGTTAAACATGCATGACAATGTTTTTTCCTACTTCCCAACACTTCAATTTAAATAAAAGCTACTCTATTCGCTCCTTACATTTTACATGGAAGAATAATTTGTGATAGGACATAGTTATGTGGCGCCCACCCTATAATTAAGAAATAAATGGGTGGACCCATCATACTTTCATTCTTCGGGTTCCCTTAAATAGAATTAATTAATGACTTATTTAAACAAGGAAACTCATGTGATGACATCATGTCCCTTTTCAATATTGTGCATATATTACAACTTCTATTTGATAATATCCTTGCATATAAAAACTGTTATGTCACACACACACACACACACACATATATATTCTCTTTCTATTGCTTATGGATTTCAACGAAATTTGCGAACCGAAAAACACCCTAGAAATTGGAAGATTCTTTACATTTGGACCACAAATAATATATTAAGATATATTGATATGAATACTATTGGAATAAATATAAAAAAAATTATCTTTAAACTTGAAGTTGTCTTTATCGACCCCCAAGTATATTACATAGCTGAGACTAAATGCTCATTTCTCCCTTTGTTTCCCCTTCTCTATACTTACCCATTTTTCCCTTGTCTTCTTCCCCTCTATTATCCCTTTGTGGTTCTATATCTAGTCGCATTTCTATGATCACGGCTTCCTAGGTTGGAGGATTGGCAGATGCTCATCTTCATCTATATCTTCATATCATGAGACCGATCGACCGCGGTCCCTTTTAATACTTAACCAATTATCTGACCACCGAGTCCCGGGTTAGCACTATTGAACCTTATGCCCCATGTTCTGTCATATAAATCTTGCACCCAAAAACTTATGTGATATGCAATTTATGCTTTTACTATGAGAAATCACCAGGGGTTTGGAAATATTCACATTAATAAATGAACAGTAGATGGTGTTGTGTGAGATACTTACCCCTTTTCCCTTTTCTTGTTCCCGTCTATTATCCCTTTCTGGTTATATAATTAGTCACCTTTCTATGATCCCATGCTCCCGGGTTGGCGAACTGACAAATATTCATCTCCATCTATATCCTCACATGACGAGTCTGACCGACCGTCGTTCCTTTCCATACTTTGCCAATTTTATGGCCACAGTTTCCAGGGTTTCCGCTATAGAACTCTGTTGTTGCTTGTTCCATGATATACATCTTGCACACAAAACTTTCTTGATCTACAATTCCACCCTAGACTCCTAGAACTCTCAAGATTCACTCTACCCAGGTTCACAAAAGTTTCAAAGCATCTATCTATGCCTTCCATTCCCACTACCTTCGCGCCATTCGCAATGCACATTAATTATTGTTTTACTAGTGACAACTAAACACACTGGTACGAAACAATTGGCATTAACAAGAAAAAAACCTCGAGGACATCTCCCATTAGCACGCATTAGACCACTATTTATAGTACTCAGAATAACTGTCATTCCTTTCCACACTTGGACAAATTTTTCCACCTGTTCCGTTATATACATCTTGCACCCAAAATTTTCGTGATCTACAATTCCACCCCGAGCTCCTCCAACTTGCAAGCTTCACTTTACCCAGTTTCATAAAAAAATTCAAACCATTTATGGCTCCCTTCCATCCCTGCCATATTCACACCCTCCCCAATGCACATTAATTATTTCAGTCTCTAGATTGCACTTCCATTGTTTCATGACCTACAAACAACACTTAGACCTCCATGATATACAAATTGATTGTTGGACTCCCACATCATCCCTTATACATTATGCATTTAAATGTTCTAAGCGATACAATTTGATCGTCGGGGCCTCACGTCTTCTGGGGAAACCTTGTCACCGTATTTTGGATCCTTGGATTGATATGTTCATGAAATCTCCAATTCCTAGTCATTCTTTCCTGTGCCGGCCACCTTTGTACTTCTTTCCAAATATGCAAAAATAGAGGTTTAATGCTAAGAATTCATCATTAAACAACTGTAAATATCGTCATTAATAAGAAAAATCCTCGAGGAGACAGTTACAATGAATTCCCTACATAACTTGTCCAAAAACGTGCAGAAAAGATCTTGCCAGCTAATGGGAAAGCTATTACAAATTTCAATCTATTATTGAAAACAAGTCTGGGCCACCGTTTCCCTATTCCATACTTAGACACTTTTTTGATTGCGAGTTCCCGAACTGAAGGGCTCAGGATTGTGTTTCAAATATTTCACGACTTGCAAATAGTACCCAGAGTTTCACGATATACAATTTGTCCTCTGGAATTCCCCGTCAAGAGCCTGACCATCCACCGTTCCTTTCAATACTTAGCCACAATTTGGTTGTATGTTCATGATGTGGTACATTTCCATGGTTTCACATGTTGCAACCACTGTGTATCGAGTCTGACCTATCATTTCCCTATTCCATACTTAGACACTTTTTCGATTGCAGGTTTCTGGACTGGTGGGCTCAATATTGTGTTTCCAATGTTCCGCGACTAGAAAACAGTGCCCGAAGTTCCGCGATATAAAATTTGTCCGCAAGAATGCACCATCATTCCTATTTTGTGTTATGAATTTTGCGTTCAACACTTCTAAGACATACAATTTGACCCTCGGGGCCTCAACTCTTCTGGTTGTATCTTGTAACCCTATTTTGAAGCTCGGTCGACCGCTTTCGATAATTAGCCATTCTTTAATTGTTGTTCCCTACCCCTGCCACCTTCGTACTTCTTTATGTATATGCAATTAGTAATATTTGATGCTAACACTTCATCATTCAGGAACCTTAAACATTTCCATTAACGAGTGAAAGTATTGAGGGGATCTCCCACACTTCTGCGATATACAAATTGACCACCGAACTCCCACATCATCCCCTCTTCCATGTTACGCATTTTGCACTCAAAAGTTTTGAGACATACAATTTGAACCTCAGGAAGTCATGTCTCTTGGGGAACCATTATCACCCTATTTTGAAGCTCTTTGGACTGCTTTCCATACTTGCCAATTTCATGGAATCTCTTTTGCGGATCCTCGGGTTGGTGGGTTCACGAAATCTCCAATTCTTAGTCATTGTTTATTGTGCCCGCCACTTTCGCACTTCTTTGAAAGTATGCAATGACCAAGGTTTAATGCTAACATTTCATCATGAAAAAACCGTATAGACCGTCATTAAAAAGAAAAAGGCTCGACGAGATAGTCACATTGCATATCGCTACAAAACTTGTCGAGAAACATGCAGAAAATAACTTGCCAGCTAATGGCACATCTATTAAAAATTTCAATATATTAGCAAAAATGAGTCTGACCTACCATTTCCCTATTCCATACTTAAGCCACTTTTTTTATTGTGGGTTCCTGGACACGCGGGCTCACGATTTCGCTTCCATTGTTCTATGGCTTGCAAATAGTATCTAGACTTCCGCGATATATAAATTGACCTGTGGACTGTCCCATCATGCCCTCTTCCGTGTTATGTGTTTTTCACTCAAAAAATTCTAAGACATACAATTTGACCCTTGATACCTCACCTCTAATGGTTGTACCTTGTAACCCTATTTTGAAGCCCGACCGACCCCTTTCGATAATTAGCCACTCCTTAATTTCTCTTTCTTGTCCCTACGACCTTTGTACTTCTTTATAAATATGAAATTAGTAACCTTTGATGCTAACATCTCATCATGCAGGAATCGTCAACATTGTCATTAATGAGCGAGAGGCTCAAGGATATCTCCCATTAATACAAATTAAACCAAGATCTGCAAAGAGTTATATTATCCCTTCTCATTGTTCATCTCAAACAACGTGGAATTTCTTTTGCAGGTCGTCGCATGGGCACGTTCACAAAATACCAAATCCTTAATTTCTCTTCATCGTACCCTCCATATTTTCACTTCTAGGTATGCAATTACTAGTCTTTAATTCTAACAGTGAATCATGCAACAACCTTTGAGATTTTCATTAATGAGCAAAAGGCTCCAGGAGATCTCCCATTCACATGGATTGGACCAAGATTTTTGGAGGGTTATATTACCCTTTCCAACTCTTCATTTCAGACATCATCTGCAGCAAATGAACGTTCTCGTAAACTTATGGCAGCAACTCAATAATAGTTATGTGGAGATACAATTAATATCTTTGGACATGAGGACCAAAAATTCCGGTGGTCCAGGGCATATTCTTACTATTCATCATGTTCCTCCTAGAACAAAGTTATTTGGACCTCTGGAATCACTCGTGCAGGTTGCGTCCCTGAGATTTTTTACTATAAGGAGTTCATCTCTTGGTGCACCGAAAAATATATTTCAATCCAAAGAATTATTCCACTGCGTGACCATTCTCTTATTTCTTTGCCACCTCAGGTCTTTCGCAAGATGTTAATATTTTCAGAGCCAACATTGACCTTCAAAAGACAAGACTACAAGCAATTCCTAGAACAAAATGACAATGGGTTGGACCTCTTACCTCAATTCCTTGAAGACTCGACAACAGTTCCTAAAGATATCACAAAGTTGCAAGTGAGTTCCTTTAGAAATCCATTCTGGGAAATTGCTTGGTTGTTTACAAGAATAACGGGACAAGAATCCACGACGAGAATTTCCTGCATAGTTCTTTTTATTTTGTACTTCATAGTCAAGGAAAAATCCATTTTTTATTGGGGGAAGCTAATTTCCATTGAAATCTGTTTCCAATTGTTACGATTCAAAGAAGAGAATAAATTTAATATGTCATCCTACTTGATTTTCACGATAGCACATTGTTGTCTGTTTCCAAAACTGTCTCTATCCAAAGAAGATAAATTATGAATTCGACCCAGTAACATTCTGGTACCAGGCCTTATGGAGGCACAAGGCATCCCATTGTTTTTATGAGGTTTTTAATGACTTTGTCTCAGTTTTCAAATATTTATTGTTAATAAAGGATGCTCCTTGAATCTTTGACTAGGCAACCAAATTTTTGGACAAGAAGGGGACACTTGAACAAAAGGAAAATTGCAGTGTAATAATTATCTTTGGCTCCAAGGAAAATCCTTCTTTCCTTTCATGTCACATCACAGATAAGATGTTTGTTACAGATATAACAAGGCAATACAACTATTGGCTGCATTTTTTCCATGGCAAGAGAAAAAAACAGTTCATTCTTCTGCCCTGGAAAGTCGAGGACTTCGTGTTCAAAAACATCAACAAGATTGATGAATTCACAGGCCATTTCAAGAACTTGAACCTAAAATATGTTGAAAGGCTAAGAGGGTTCGACCCTAATGGGATATTTTGAGAATATTTACTAGCATTTGGCTTTAGCATCTCTTTTATCCATACATGCTTGATCGAAGATAGAGATAGTGACGAAAACACTCATCCTCCTGACGATGTCGACGTAGAGACATTTCAAAGCACAATTGAATTGTACACACAACAACGAAAAGGATCTGGTGAGAAGAGTGTCGAGTCCCCGGCCAACACTCCCAAGAGCACGACATCATGGAGCATCACTTCAACGTCCCACCCCAGTAAGAAATCAACCCAGAAATATTCAAACGAAGAGGAGATAATCACGCTCCTCGCGGAAAAATTGATAGTTCTCACAAGCTTCCCATGACGAAGAAGAGAAAAAACATTATAGGGAAAGCGGAAGAGCCTGAAACTGAAAGTGAGAACATGCAACTTGAAACCTCTGTGGATGATGTGTTCTGCAAAGTTGATCAAACCGCGAAGGTGATGCACCATAGTTCGACAATGGAAATAGTTGAGACCGACATTTTTGACCAAGATGAATCCTTTGTATTCCAGAGCATTGTTTTTGACAAGCACTCTAAAGATTTAATTATTGAAAAGAGAGATGTAACAAATACGAAAGGTAAATCTCATTCATAGATAAACCTTAGGAAAATGAAGTCGTCCAAAATCTCTCGATTTCACCAAGAATCTGCAGATTCTCTTGATGATTCCATTGGAGGAATTGAAGCGGAGAATGCCAGACTTAACGACCGAATCAAGGAATTGGAGGAGGCTTTGATTCCTACCCCATTGTTTTCCATTCCTTTAGAAAAAATTGTGCCTTCCACCCCTGTAGCCAATTTGAAAGGATCCTCCAGCCTCCTGACATCTTGTAGAGGCTATGTAGAAAAGAATATCAAGAAAAAAATGGAGCTAATTACTGAAGCCTGGGAAATATCACAAAATATGTTTTCCTTTCGAACAAGGGAAAATGATTTGCACGAACATTTACAGGAGGATTTAAAAAATAAAGAACATTTCTATCTACAGTTGATCCCTTTTGCCAACCATGTCATCAACCTCTTAGATCTAGAAAGAAGACAAGAAGATCTCCCCTCCCCCAACCGAATCAAAAAATTAAAATCATGGTGGAAAGAGAAACTTAAGAACCTACAACTCATTGTCGAATCATGTGAACAAGCCATATCAGAGAAAGAAGACTTATTCACAAACATAACCCAAATAGACCTAGTTAGAAGTACCAACGAGGTTCAAGACCCAAAATTAAATACTCAATTCCTTGTCCTT
>SNQJ01S0004650.1:0-18706 GCA_010110895.2 Picea sitchensis | reverse complement strand
GGGGAGGGAGAGGGAGTGTGTGGGAGAGAGAGAAAGGGAGAGAGGTGAAGAGGGGGGAAAAGATCGAGTTGTGAGAAAGAGGGATATAGAGAGAGAGGGGTAGAGAGAGAGAGAGATATGGGAGGAGATGAGGAGTTAGAGAGAGATAGGGAGAGAGAGGTCAAGAGAGAAGGGGGGAGAATGGGGAAGGCAGAGAGAAGGAATGGGAGGGGAGGGGAGGGAGAGGGAGTGTGTGGGAGAGAGAGAAAAATATAGGGAAGGAAGTAAAAAGGGAGGGAGAGAGAGTGTGGCATTATAGGGTAAGGTAGGGAAGGGGAGAGAGATAAAGAGAGGAAGGGAGAGAAATAATTAAAGAGAGAGATGAATAGGTGGGAAAAGACAAAGGGAAAGAGGGAGAGAGGGATAAAGGGGGAGAGGGGGGAGAGATAGAAGGAGAGGGGGAGATTGAAATTGAGTGAGAAAGTGAGAAAGTGAGAGAGAGAGAGAGAGAGAGGTCAGAGAGAAAGAGGAGAAGATAGACAGAGAGAGGGGGGGAGAGGTAGAGTGAGAAAAGAGGAGAGGGAGAATGAGTGAGAGAGAGAGAGAGAGAGTTTGGGAGGGAGAGAGAGAATGTAGGATCCCCAGACTCCTACTGGGCCATGCCGCATGAAATTTTCCAAACTCTAATACCATTTAAGTAACTGATGTACTTCTACGAATGCTCAGATTAATGAAGGATACTACTTTAAAAATGCATAAAATCATGTAGAATAATAACCATGTACAAATGTAACTTATTCAGGGAAAATCCAAAACAAAAACTAATAATTAACACGCAGTAAATTAAACAAGATCATAAATGACACTAATCTTTTATAAAAGAACACCAACTGTGTGTAGAGCTTCCACATTCCTCCCAACCTTAGACTGTGTTTCTCATAAACTTTAAGGAGTGGGTCACCCCCGACCCAGGGTTAAAATCCACCTGGGTAAGGAAATGCTAACCAGGCTAAGGTCTCTCAAACATCATAAAACTCAAAATCATGTGCCACTCAAATTAACATGCTACAGTCTCTCATTCCCCGCATGCTTGTCCCACCTCAGGAAGTGTGTGCCTTCTTTTCTTAGAAGTCCTTCGGTTGCCCCACTTCCCTTCCAAGGATAAAGCAACATGCTGGATAGGAAGTCGTAAATCCCTGTAGTTGTAGCTTGTAACCTTGGGAATCAATTCCCCAACAATTCTCTCACCTGGAAAAAATTCTCACGGGTATGACAACCCACTTCTTCAATGTACTATGGGCCTAACAAACCACTTCTTCAATGTCCTACGGTCCTAAAAACCCACCTCTTCAATCCAGTTCCAACACTCTCCCAGGTACATGTATAGGTACAGTAATGGCAGCATGAAACCCCCCCATGAGAACGATGAGGTGAGGTCAGAATCCTCATCCAATGGTGGATGAATGATATAAAGTCCTCGAAACATATGTGCATGTTCCCAACTTGACACTTGTCATGTTGGAAACTACATGGGCCACACATGGGTTCCCTCACATGGTGATACGTTTCTTCATAGGGACTTAGGATAAAATGCATTATCCCCTAGTTTAGACTTTAAATTTAGGAATATTGATAAAATATTCCTTTTTGGCTTAATCTCCCTTAGCTTAGCCCCTTTTCTAGACTCTTAGACCCCCCTTTCCCATTCTAGTGGAGTTTATCCCCCCATACTCTTTTACATGGTTGGTCTGCAACAATGATGTGTTTTCATTAAGAATGAGTGTGATTACATTTACAATAAATAGGCTCATTGGAATTTGAGCTTCCAGCCCATCAACCTAATAACCACATAGTCACTCTAGCTTCAAAATACATATATATAAAGGAACTCTAACCTACAAGTATCTTGTATCAACAACCTATATGTAAAATTACATTATATTTGCATTGGGGTTCAACCTAGGGGTATTACATTCCCATCTACCTTATTTATGCATTGTCCTTAGTGCATTATATACATATGTACAAACATAAATTCACAAATATTTTAAAATATGCAAGTATTATGCTCACATAGAATCCTCATGTTCCTAGGTTGCATCCTCATCATTGTAATAGGTCCACTGGACCTTTACCACTCCTATTGCTTGATTCTGGAATAGATTGAATTTTCTATCCAATATGCATACTGGCTAAACTCAAAAGTCTCCTTCTTGCTTCACCTGAATCACATTCCAATCAATGAAATGATTAGCATCAGGTACATATTTTTTAAGTAAAGACACATGGAATACATTATGAATTCACATCGATGCAGGTAAGGCAAGCATATATGCAACTGTACCTATTCTCTCTAGGATTTCAAATGGCCCACAATAATGTGATGCCAACCTGGAACAATTTCCCAACTTAGGGAACTTTTCTCCACCTTTAATTTCAAGAACACATAGTCACCCTCTTTAAACTCTTTGTGAGTTATACCTTTATCTGCATAACTCTTTTTCTTGTCCAACCTTTAAATTATGTTTTATTTTCACCATCTTCTCTTCCATTTCCCTGAGTAATTCTTGTCCAACCACTGCTCTGTCGATTGGGGTTTCCTAGCTCATTGGTGTGTTGCACTTTCTTCCATAAAGGGCCTCAACTGGGCTCATCTTTAGAGATTCTTGATATTCATTGTTATAAGAAAACTCAACAAATGAAAACAATCGTCCCATTTGGATGGTTTATCCATCACATACATCCTTAGCATGTCCTCTATCACCTAATTCACCCTCTATGTTTTCCCATTTGACTCTGGATGATAAGCAGTGCTAAAATTCAAATTGGTTCCAAATCCCTTCCAAAAATTTGATGTAAATTTGGGATCTCTATCAGATACAATATTCATAGTAACACCATGTAGCCTAGAAATTTCTCTCATACAAATATCAACAATGTTAGTTTCCTTGTGTGTGAGCTTCACCAGAATAAAATGGGCATCTTTATTAAGCTTATCCACCAGTACCATGATAAAATCATGCTGCTTATTTGTTCTGAGAAGCTTAGTGATGAAATCCATTGTTAAAAATTCCCATTTCCACTCAATATTGGGTAATGGTTGTAGAAGACCAGTTGGGTGTCTATGCTCAATATTGACCTTTTGACATTCCAAACACCTGGAAATAAAATCAATAATTTATTTCTTCATACCTGGCCAATAATATCGGCTCTTGACAGTTGTAATAGTCTTCCAGTAACCTGGGTTCCCAGCATAAAGAACATTATGCATTTCTTTTAATATGATGTTTTTCAATTCTTGAGAATTTTTCACATAAATTCTACCTTTGTATATGATAATTTCATCATTTTCCAGATTATAGTCTTCCATTTTTTGCTATGAATCACCTTGCTGAAAATTTTCCCTTATCTCCATCTATTGTTGATTTAATTTTGCAGCGTCTAAAATTATGTCTTTCAAATCTATTTGGTTCATTCTAATGGTTGTAGCATGAATCTCATGCACTCTCCTACTAAGTGCATCAGCCACCCTAATCTCTTTACCCTTGATATGCTTTATATCAAAGTCATATTTAATGAGGAATTCCAACCATCTTCTCTACATGGCATTAAAAGTTAGTTGTCCAAATAAATATTTCATACTACTATGGTCTTTCCTCAACTTGAATCTTTTCCCCATGAGGTAGTGCCTCCACATATTCAAGGCATGCACTATGGATCCAATGAAGTATTCATTTGGATTATAAATCCTCAATATTGGAGCGCTAGTCAACAAATAATTCAAGTGTTGGAAACTTCTTTCGCAATCTGATGTTCACTCAAACTTCACACCCTACTTTTGCAAGGAAGTGATAGGGTAAGCAATATTTGAGAATCCTTCAATAAATATTCAGTAGTAACCTGCAAGTCCCGTGAATTATATCACCTTATAGACATTCCTTGGTGTTTTCCAACCTTCAATGGCTTTTGTCTTCTCTCGTTCCACTGTTATCTCTTTCTCTGAAATAATATTCCCCAAGTAATGTTTCTACCTTTGGTAGAATGAGCACTTGCTCAACTTTACAAATAGTTGATG
Source organism: Picea sitchensis (assembly GCA_010110895.2). NCBI lineage: Eukaryota > Viridiplantae > Streptophyta > Pinopsida > Pinales > Pinaceae > Picea > Picea sitchensis. Next base: position 14,652 of record SNQJ01S0004650.1, on the reverse strand, counting down.
TTATCTCAATATTTGTAGCACCATCCTCAAGTGTTTCTCATGTTCTTCTTCATATTTTGAGTAAATAAGTATTTCATCAAAAAATACAATGATAAACTTATCCAAGTATTCTCTGAAAATACCATTCATTAAACACATGATTACATCCAGTGCATTTTATAACCCAAATGGAACCATTGTGAACTCATAATGACCATACCTTATTCTGAAAGCATCCTTGCAAATTCCTTCTTCTTTAATTCTTACTTGGTGATAAATTGACTTGATAATCAATATTAGAGAATACCTTAGCATCTTTCAATGAATCAAAGAGATCATCTATCCTTGGAAAAAGATTCTTGTTCTTCATAGTTACCTTGTTCAACTACCTGAAGTCAATGCAAATCCTCAAGGTTTCATCCTTTTTCTTCACAAAAAATATTGGGGCACCCCAAGGTGACAAACTTGGGCGTATATACCCCTTCTTTAGAAGTTCCTCCAGCTACATTTTCAACTCCTTCAACTCTGGAGTACTCACCCTATAAGGAGTCTTGGATACTGGGATGCTCCAGACATCAGATTGATCGATAAATCAATTTCTCTCTTGGGTGGAAATCATGATATTACTTTAAATACATTTCAAACTCTTTTAGTATTACATAATCTTCAATACTTGGTACTCTATCCTTAGGTTCCTTCTCCATATTTGTTGCAAATACTTGACATCCATTCTTGGAGTTTTTCTTCAGCTGCAAGGTTGAAACTTATTTGATGGTTACTACTCATGGAATACCCTGAATTATCCTCATGCTCCCTTTTTATAACAACCCCGTCATTAGGACTACTAATGAAGCTGAAGTTCAACCTTTATTTTTTTTTTATTTTAGGCAGGAAGGCTATGACCACAACAGTTGAACCACATGACTAACAATGAACTCAAGCACGCAGTCTAGGCAACAGACAACTATGACTCCCCGCATTGGCGCAAGAACAACTGGGTGAAATGGGCATATAGAAAAAAGGGGAAACAATTACCCCCCCGACGCAACAGGACCACGCCTACAAGATAAGGGACAACATTCCCCTCCCGACACAACAACCTTGACTACCAAATACTAGAACCTCAAGGCGCGTGAACCAAAACCACGAAGGCGTTCAACTCATACGCCAAAAGAAAACTTACAATGTTCAACAACACTCACACAGAAGGCATCAATTACGGCCAAGTTATTATTCGTCGCTATCCAATAGGGCACGCCATGATCCCCTCATTAGGAATCACGTTGTCCCCAGGGGATAGACGTGGAAACAACCTTGGCACAATGTAACCTAACGAGACCAAGGTCTCAAGAAAACTAGCGAACTAGGAGTCGAACAAATGACAAGGATACTACGCCCACACCCCTAGCAACCGATTCACAAGATGCAAGAGGACGTCATATGAAGGAAGCACATGCTAAAACATGACTTCGCCAACACCCTAACCATTCATCAAGTCTAAACTATTCAATAGTTAAAATTTGTTTTAACATTGATTACCCATCTAAATTTAGCAGGTCTAAATTATAAATTAGTCTTTAACTTACAATCGGATTAACATTAAATACAAATCAATTTGGCAAGTCTACTTTAATCAATACTAAAACTAATTTTGACAAGTCTAATTTAAATTAATTTAAAGATTGTCTATGAAAGAAGTAAAGTTGTCTAATCAATCAAAGGTTGTTTATTCAATTAGAGGTTCTTCTACTCAAGGAGGTTAATTAAAGGTTGTCTAAGAATGCGGAAAAATTATTGTGCAATAATTCCCTCCCTTACATCTGCCAGCTATTAATTTGCTAAAAAAATGTGCACGCAGTCAGCAATGAATTCATATCTTCCCAAGTTATAACTCACTGTCAATTGTAGAACCGCACCCAAAAGATGCAGGAATCACCTCCAATCAGACATGCATCAAATGACTGACGCACCATAAAATTTAAGAACGCATTCAACACAGGTGAGGATTAATTGCAACACAATCCAAAAAGGGGGATAACATCGCCAGGTAACAAGTAATTCGCAATCATAACAAGTGGCAATTCGCCAAGTAACAATTTATTAACAAGTGGCAATTCGCCAGGTAACAATTTATGACCCAATTCATGCTATTAACTTCCAAGAAACACTGTCGCTGCAAAAATGCTTATTTAAATCCAACCCCAAGCTATTAACACAAACAGGGAGCAAACCTTGCAGTCAATATGTAACACACACAGTAAGAGTCGTTGGACGAATTGTCAACAATCAAAATAATAAAAACGCAGACAGGGATAATTAAAATAATTTTTCCATTTGTCGGGATACCAAACGCAGACATGGATAATTAAAACGTGTTTCCATTGCCAGGATACCAAATAAAAAAAACATAGACAAGGATAATTAAAACATTTTTCCATTTGTCGAGATACCAAATATAAATGCAGACAAGGATAACTAAAAATGTTTTTCCATTTGTCAGGATACCAAATATAAATGCAGCCAAGGATAACTAAAAACATTTTTCCATTTGTCGGGATACCAAATAAAAAAAATGTAGACAAGGATAATTAAAAAAAAATTCCTTTTGTTGGGATACCAAATATAAACGCTGACAGGGATAACTAAAAACGTTTTTCCATTTGTCGGGATACCAAATAAATAAAAAAACAGAAAGGGATAATTCAAACGTTTTTTTTTTTTTTTTTATTCGGCATGGATATGGAGACTAAAGGATCGCCGACACATACATATTCTTATCAATCAAAGAGCATCTTGTTGTCCTTCATTTTAGTTGTTGGCTTTTAAATAAAAAAAAATCAATGTCAAGCAAATAGCATGAACACGGTCGTTGCTAATGTAGGAATAAAAGAATAACTGTCAAACCTTAAATATGTCCAATGCAGCAACCAAAAATAATTGTTGACTCCAAAAGGGTAAATTGTTGTCAAGGTATTAAATATTGCAGAGGGAGAATGCAGGCCATATGTAAGAGAAGCGCAGGGAAAAATCACCTTCAAATAAATTAAGTGCATAGGGAAAAATCACAGTCCCAACAAAGGTAAGGGTTGTCACAAGACGACAAACGCAAGCTAAAATCATTCTCAAATAAATTAAAGTGTAGAAGTAAAATGCAGGGAACGAAGATGAACAAGGCACATGGTAATCGTTCGCCAGAAGCGCAATGACCATAGTCAACAAGAATAATCAACAGGGGCACACGAATGGCAGAACATCCTTCACTCATCAACCTCACACAGAAAAGCAGGGCATTATGATCTATAGCTCTATTAACATTGAAGTGACAACCGTCGATCTGGATCCTGGTCGACTGCCCAGGCAAGGACTGATGAGCTAGGGACAAGGAAAAATTACGAAGTGAAAACTCATCATAAATCAATAAAACCATAGGACAGTCACAACATGCAGGGAATCAAAAGCCAAGTAAATCAATCAACAACGAGCTTAAGGCTATGGGGGAAATTTAGTCATCAATTAAAATGCTAAGTCAATCATTTTCTTTACCCAATTAAACATACATAAATAAAAGCGTAAAGTATACTAATAATCTATCATGCAGAAATAAAGGAAGTGTACTGTAGCCCAAGTCGCCTACTCTAAGTTGATGTCCTGCACGCTCCGTGCAACTCTCGCTTGCTGACCGATGAGACTTCACTAGTACCTCCCATCCAACGCTAGGGGTACTCTTCTTCCCCCTTATCCCCCAGAGCCGTAAAGGGGCCACACACACTAAACCAAAGAGAAGCTAGCTCCCAACTCACCTCGCAAGGCCGAGCTACCACTCCTCACCAAGTTGGGTATCCCAACTCCCACAAGCTAAGTCAGTCAAGTCTAAAATTCTGCAGCGTAACGTTACGCATCTGGAATAGATCCATCAACCTTCTCCTCCCTCCTTTATATAGAGTTTCTAAGTTATTTAATTTCCCAAATTCCCATTTAATTTATTGTTTAATAATTTAATTCATAAAAATCCTCCCCATACATGTGTCACCCATCCCCTTCATTGCACCATAAATTAATTTCATTAATTAATTAATTACTCCTATTTCCCTCAACCACCTAAAATCATTCCTAGAATCGCTCCTAGGTGTCCCCATATTGCCTTACACGTTTTAATGACTTACCCCCTTACTAATTTACTAGTTGAGTTTAATTTAGAAAGTTCTTAAATGCTAGATATCTTACTAAGTTAGTTTTTCTTCTTTTTCCTTGTGTTTCCCTTTTCTTTTTATGTTTTCTGCTTTTTCCTAGTTTCCTAATTCTTTTAAAGTTCCATCTTTCCATTTTTATTTAAAACTCAAATTGCTAGGTGTAGAAAATTAACTTTTCCCCCTTTTTCCTTTTTAATTAATAATTTTTTAATTGACATAGTGACAAATCAATTATTTCCCTTTTTCGCCCTTTTAATTTTTATCCCCAAAAGATTTTTTATAAATCAAAAGATTTACTTACCCCCTTCTGGACACATCATTAATAATGATTATCATTATTATTTTTTTATTTTTATTTTTATTTTTATTTTTATATAAATATTTTTCTTTTACCGCAAGTTTCACCTAGACCTAGACTTTATTTTCCTGGGCTGGGAAACATTTTATTACGGAAATAGATTTAAACCTTTCTCATCACATTATTCATTCTAAGGCCATATAGGTTCATTCATTTATTAATTAGCAACGTGATGTGCCCTTCAGGATGCACTATGTGCTCCAAGGGTGCCACTCGCCCCATTTTGTTTCACTTGCGCTATGTGCCCTTCAGGACGCACTACGGGCTCCAAGGGTGCCACTCGCCCCATTCTATTTCCCTTGCGCGATGTGCCCTTAAGGATGCACTACGTGCTCCAAGGGTGTCACTCGCCTCTTGATTGACTTGGTAGACATCAAAACCCCTGGAGTCAATACTCCGCTAGGTGATCTTGTGGGAGACTAAGGTCCTCTAAGGAATAAGGTGTAATGTACCCCAATTTACCCAAAATAAAATAAAAAATGTATTAGTATGTTTGGGAAACATTACTTCTCCTAGTCTTCAAACAATGAAGTTATTAACGACAATTGAACTACTATGAACCTCCTTCTCCTATTTAATAACTGACTTTGGCATCACCTTCCATCTTATTAATAGACACAATATAATTATATCTAGACATTTATGGAATATAGAGGGCTTTTAGTCCTATAAACAATTTAACCCTCACCCCTATCTATGGTCCCTTACTTGAATACAAACAATTTTCTTTTATAAAAGGAGAAACTCAAGGGTTAAGGGTTGCATCTTGTAATAATTTAAAGTTACTTAACTTTCGACTCACTCTAATCCTAACTGACCCTCCCCATAGTCCAACTAAAGGGCTAACAAAATAAATCATCTTAACTGAACAATGAGCGAGTCATGATAGTGCATTAACTTGACAAGAAGTCTGAGGGTTTTTCTATCAGTCGGACTTAATAACTCTTTGTCCAATCTATTAATGGAGGCCCTGCGACTTCACATTCTAAGGCCACCGCTCACCCTGTATTAAATACACTTATGCCACCTCTGTTCTGTCACATGTTCAGATAGCGCCTTCGTACTCCTACTATCTGTGTGCATAGTAATGGTTAACGCTCCATTGGGGTTCTCCTGCCTAGAGTTTAGGGTTTTGTTTCTTCCTTACATATTCCTCCTCTGTGATGGTAGTCGACACTCTGGAGGTTTTCCCCTGGTGGGATATGCAGGAGCTACCCATCTTCATGGTAAGTTACGATACTCTCGTCATTGTTTGTGATGAGTAAGAAAAGTCAAGAGGGATTTTGGTCATTCCAGTATTTGTTATTTCTTATGGATTCTTTGTAAACAATGTATTTCCTTCAAAGATTTTGCTCTGTGGAAAGTCTCCTTTAGTCATGGGGAAATTTGCAATTTCAGTATATTGGACTGCTCCTTAAGATTTAGGTTTTTAAACGCGTAGTTATGAGAGAGAGATGATTATTATTATTGTCTGGGGTTTTCACTTCCCCTCGGAATTTCCTCTGCTACCCCAAGCGTAAATGTCCGGGTATAGGTACCTATTCTATAATTTAAAGCAGGATACCCCGACTGTAAATTCTTTAGAATGCTTCTTGTGTATTACCTATTCGGAGCTTCTTAGTTCTTAAGTTGTGTGCATTTTATTTCCATTCGGATATAGCTTAGACATTCGTATCTCATGTAGTGTCACACGTTAAGTTCCTGTCTAGAGTACTAATCAAAACTTTATATCACTTAAGACGCTTTCGTAAAGTCCCTAACAGGTTCTAGAGCTTCACTGTGTATTCGTTCTTCTTTTGGGTCAAAGTTATAGAAAGTTATAGTACTCATGGAGACATCCGTGCTTGTTTTGTATGAAGGTCTATGAAGTCAAAGCATTCTTATAGGTATTTCTTGGTTGAAGCATTAATTTTCTTTAATATTGAAACTATCATTCTTATTATTTAAAGGATTGGGAACCGAGATCTAATGATGGGTCTATGTGTTTGCGATGGTACCCATAAAAAATCCCTAGACCATCCTCCCCTCGACCTGGGACATTTATACGACTAGATATGACATAGGAAAAGACTCCAGTTCTCCCACCATGAGTTGAGTACCACATTTCATTAAACTCTTCTTATCATTCATTATTCTATTAAAAGTTCTGTCCATTCTGCTTTTATTATACAATACTAATGTAACTTGAAAAAAAATCCTTGCAGGGGCTTCGACCGTGCATAGATTCGGGCGCAGACTCCTAGTCAAAATCTCAAAAGGTATTCGGGTTTTAATTCATTACTCTTAAAGAGTACCCTATGTGTTTTTCTTCGTTTTTCTGATATAATTTTAAGTTGGAAGGGTTAGCGTCATGAAGAGCAGAGTCTATTCAAGGGATGGCTTGGCCCTGTACCTCTGTATTTTAAGTTCAGCTGTCATAAGAGATTTTTACCTTATTAATGTATATCTGGCTGAATTCACATGCGGTTAACTTTTATATGTTGAGTATTCAATTTTAGGGCAATACGGACAATGATCTCTATCACGCAATTTGGTCTCTTAATGAAGAATTCTAGAAAAAGATATCAACATAATTCCAAGGACAGTTATTCTGTATTGATTTTTCTTCTTGTATCTTATGGAAACAAATTTCATCGATTTTATAGTTTTAATCTTGTACCCTTTACTCTTTCACATTGTTTTCCGATTTGTATTTTGTTGTCTATTATATTTACAATCTGAATTACAATCGTGCAATGTAAGGAAATGAACTTATGTTTTATTTTAGGGGATTTATATATGGACCAAAAACACACTCCTCGAAAAGAAAAAAAACCCGAATATCAGACCTTTGTATAGATTTGAACATATATATCGATATTCTATGTATGGATATGTTACTCTATATGATTGTTCAATACTGTATGCTTATATTGATATTCCAAACTTGTCTCAGCCTACTTCGATAAATGGTGAGGACTATGACTCCGTATAATTATTCATATTAGGTTATGATGTATAGATAACCTCTATTCTATACTTATATATACAAATGGAATTTTATACGGTCTGAACTAGATCCATAAGGAATTCCGTTTTAAACGCAGTAAGTCTATACAGATTGTTTTCTTCATTGTTTATGTATCCAAGTATTAAAAATGCAGCAACAATATTAGTGGTATAACCGCGTACTTCCATAATTGACTTTATGTAGTAAGTACAATGAGATTATCCGAAAATTCTTCAATGGTACAATGAGGATGCTATATAATCTATGGTAGTGCTCTGTCAGAGGAAAAATCTATAGGTATATTCAATTATTTCCATATAGTTCCTGCTATTTTGTAACTCCCTTATTATCATAGTTGATTTCTGGTTGGAATAATTTGTTTGTTTCTATACTATGTCAACATATTTCTATATAATTGATTTTTTTTGGGTTACAGTCATTCAATTTTCATTTAATCAATAAAGCCTATGCAAAGTACCAACTGCAATTGGATCTATTTAACTATATATATATATGGAAATATAAATGTGATATATACACACACTTGTTCAAATCCAATCATACATAGATGGTTCCGCCTAGAAATTTAATAACAGGAATAAACATACACCTGTAGATAGAATCTGTTTCAAAATCATTTAAACATAGATAATTTTGCCTAGAAATTTAATTACAGGAGAAACATTTCCAGAATTTTGCCATATGTTATAAACTTTACACAAACAACCAGATTTCATTCCTGAAATATTTCACATTAGCATAACCAGATGCATTACATTGGATATATATATAATCATTCAAACAGAGAGAGGAAAGATTAACATATCTGAACCAGTTCGTAGGGAGACAAAGGGAACAACCACATTCCTCCCAACCGTAGAATAGGGCAGCCAAAATCACTTGCCCGATTCGCCCCCTAGCCTAACCATGAATCCATGAGGGAGAACTTGAAAATCTCCTCTTCAGCAATGTCCTTCAATTCCAACCGATTCCTCTTACCTGACACTCATATAGTGTTCATAACAGCAAGGGAAAAAAAATCAATAGTCTCCTTTCCCATCATACTTGGCAGTATCTTGCTTCCTCACATATGTTATTTATCAATTTGCCTAGGTCTTCTTTCCCTCCCTTGGGAATTTTCGCAGCTTTCTAAATCCCTAATTTTCAGGGGTTGCCAATGGCCAAATCACTGATTTTCCACTTGTAAAAATCCACCTAGAGGTAGTTCCAACATGTTCCCCACTCATGGAGTCATGGTCATCTAAATTTAACATGGTTGTTCCATTTGTCCTCCTGCAATCAATATAAAATATTTTGTTTTCATACAAGTGTCATAGTCAAATAGTTAGTTGGGTCAAATCAGGTCTCTGCCCAATAGTCATAATAATTAATTACAATTATCAAATTCGAATTTACTAAAAACGGAATAAATTTTCAGCAAATTTAAATTTCAAAATTATTTTCTTTTTTGGGAGGATGTCACATCCTTTCCCCCTTCAGTAAAACATTGTCCTCAGTGTTTGTTCCTTTCTTGGAACAGGATTGGATGAGATTTCTGCAAATATCCCTCCAACTCCCAAGTGGCCTCCTGAGGACTAAAGTGCTTCCATTGCACCTTTACCTGAGCGACGACTCTGTTCTGAAGTGTTATTTCTCTCCGATCAAGAATGCGCAGGGGTGCCACCTGGAACTCGCCTTTGGGTTCCACCTGCACCTAGTTCCAATCAATCATATGAGTAGGGTCATGAAAATACTTTTTCAACAAGGAGACATGAAATACATTATGAATTCTTACATTAGCTAGAAGTGCAAGTTGATATGCTATGGGTCCAATTCGAGCTAGTATCCCAAAGGGCCCACAAAACCAGGGTGCCATCTTGGCACAATTCCCTAACTTCAATGAGCTTTTTCAAGCATTGAATTTCAAATAAACATGGTCTCCCACTTGAAATTCCAAGTGTCTTCTTTTCTGATATGCATAGCTCTTATGTCTGTCTTGTTCTTCTTTCAAGTTCTGTTGTACCTTTCTTACCATGTTCTCCATTTCTTGCAGCATTTCTGGTCCAACCATGAGTCTATCAGTCGGGTTATCCCAACTAATTGGAGTCGTACACTTTCTGCCATACAGTACTTCAAAAGGGATCAACTTAACTGAAGTTTGGTACCAATTGTTATATGTGAATTCTACCAAGTGCAGGTAGTCTTCCCACTTGCTTGGTTTTGTTCTTACGTACATGCGGAGCATATCCTCTATGATTTGGTTTGTCCTTTCGATGTGTTCATCCGTTTGTGGATGATAACTCATACTGAAATTCAAGTTAGTGTTTAGCCCTACAAACAATTCCTTCCAAAAAGTGGATGTAAATTTTACGTCTCTATATGAAACCACCATTTTAGGAATACCATGTAGTCTAAAAATTTCTTTCATGAATATTTCAGCAATATTTATAGCTTTAAAAGTAGATTTTACAGGAATAAAGTGTGCAGACTTATTGAGTTTATCGATTACAACCATGATAGAATCATTATGTTTCTGAGTTTTAGGCAAACCTGTTATAGAGTCCAGTGATATAGTCTCCCATTTCCATTCTGGTACTGGTAATGGTTGTAATAGGCCAGCTAGATGCTGGTGTTCGGCCTTAACCTGTTGACAATCTCGGCACCTAGCCAAGTACTCTGTTGTTTCGCCCTTCATATTAGGCCAGTGAAATAGTTTTCTAAGTGTTGTTATTGTTTTATGGTAACCTAGATGGACAGAATACGGTTTCTTATGCACTTCATCCAAAATTGTTAATTTTAACTATGCTAAATCTGGTATGTAAAGTCTATTTTTAAATCGTAATAGTCCCTTCTCATCAATACTTAGATCTGGTTTATCTGAGATTGTGGTATTGTTTTGTAAATATGCCATCATCTTGTTGTAATTTTCGTCGTTAATACCTAGTGTCTGTACCCTCTGTTCCAAATCACTTTCTACCCTGCTGATATTTATCTCAAATAATCCATGGACTCTTCTGATTAAAGCGTTTGCTACTTTATTTTCCTTACCCTTGATATGTTTGACCTCGAAGTTGAATTCGCTCAAGAAGGCTAACCATCTTGCTTGTCTTGCATTAAGATCTGGTTGGCTAAACATATATTTCACCCCGCTATTATCCGTCAATAGTAGAAATTTTCAGCCCATTATGTAGTGTCACCACATTTTTAAGGCGTGTATTACTGCTGCCAATTCTAAGTCATGAGTGACATAATTTCGCTCGTCTTCTTTTAATTTCCGAGACTCATAACAAATACCATGTCCTTCTTGAGTTAGGACACCACCTAGTCCTTCTTTACTTGCATCAACACATACAGTGAAGTCTTTATCTGGGTCTTCTACCTTCAATATGGGTGCAGTTGTCAATAATCCCTTCAGTTTGTTAAAATTGTCTTGACACTTCTCTGACCAGTTAAACTTGGTTCCTTTCTTTAGTAATGACGTGATAGGGTAGGCTATCTTGGAAAACCCTTCTATAAACCTGTGGTAATATACGGTGATTCCCATGAATGACCGTATATCCGCTACATCCTTAGGTACCGACCATTCCATAATGGCTTTTATCTTTTCTGAGTCTACGACAATGCCTTCTACTAAAATTACATGTCCTAGATATTGTATTTATTTTTTATAGAAGTCACACTTGTCAAATTTGGCATATAGTTTGTGTTTCCTCAACGTTTGCAGAACTATTCTTAAGTGTTCATCATGTTCCTCCTCCATTTTTGAATAGACCATAATATCGTCGATAAATACTACCATGAACTTGTTTAAGTACTGACTAGAAATATTGTTCATCAGGCACATAAACGTGGTTTGTGCGTTAGTGAGTCTGAAAGGTATGACTACAAATTTGTAGTGTCCATATGTTGTCTAAAAAGCTATTTTGTTTATGTCCTCGTCTTTTATCCTAACTTGATGATAACCGGATCATAAATACAACTTTGAAAAGATATTGGCCCCACCTACTTGATCGAACAGATAATTTATCCTTGGTAAGGGGTATTTGTTCTTAATAGTCATTTTGTTCAGTTGTCTATAATCAATACATAGTCTTAGAGTACCATCTTTCTTTTTCACAAAGAGGACTGGTGTCCCCCAAGGTGAGACACTCGGTCTAATATACTCTTTGTCCAACAATTCATGTAATTGTATTTTTAATTATGTCAGTTCTGGTAGACTCATTCGGTAAGGTGCTTTTGAGATAGGGGTTGAACCGGGTAGTAGGTCTATGGAGAAGTCTATTTCCCTTCTAGGAGTTAATTCTAGTATCTCATCCACAAACATGTCTCTAAATTCACGTAGGACAACAAAGTCTCATAACTTTGGCTTATCTTCTTTTTCTAATAGATTCGTCACTTGGATAGCATAAACTTGACATCCCTTTCTAATACATTTCTTGAGTTGCATCGCTGAAACTTGTCTGACTGATACAGGTTCTGGTATGCCTTGGGTTGTTCTAACAGTGCCAAAATCATCTTTATAGCTAAGTATCTTTGTATAATAGTCTAGTATTGTTTTGTGTTGTTCCAACCAATCCATCCTGATAATCATATCGTAAGATCCTTGTGGTAGGATATTCAGATTTGTTCTTATATTTTGACCATCTAAGCTAAACTCAAAATCCGAAACAAAGTCAACTACTTTCCTTTTAGTACCAGTTGCTAATTGTACAAGCCCTGATTTTGCATGCTTCAGTTTCTTAAGTTTATTTGCCTCTACCACATCAGGAGTAATATAACTTAACGTATCTCCAGGGTCAATTAAAATAGAAATTCGAGTGTTATTGATTTTACCTTCGAGTTCTACCACCGAGGACTGGTGGTCAGATTTTTAGCCATCTATGGCTACATTTATCCGATGTAGGATTCTTCCCACATCTCCCACCGTCGAGGCTTCCTGCAAATTATGAACAATAGTTCTGTTTGCTAAAATCAAATGTGGATAGTTCCTCCTTATATGAGGCTCTCCACATTCCCAACACTTTAATGGCTTGCGGGAGCTGTCCCCAAACTTCTTCATTCCCAGTTTTATCGGTTTACCACTGCCTTGCGTATTCAGATGATTGGAGTGAAAATCCTTTCTCGAAAAACTTTTTGTTGCATTCCGATAAGGAGCTGGCTGGTACCCCTTCTTCCGCTAGTTCATTCGATCTTGTTTCTTATCCTTCCAGGCTTTAGGAAACTCTACCCACTGTTTGTACTGGTCATAGCACATTCGTGCTTTCTTGAATACTTCACTCAAGGATTTCGGGTTTTCCAACTCAATTCTGTCCCTGTAGGATTGTGGTAGATAGCTTAAGAATCGCTGGATTTTTACCTTATCCTCCCGGATGTACGGTACGAACCCTAGTAGTTCTAGAAATTTATTTATAGGGTCCTCCATCATCATATGTCTGAGTCGTAACTCATAAAATTATTCAATTTTCCTTTAATAATAGCTTTAAGAAAAGTATTGTTTCTTAAAATACTTCTTAAAGTCAGACCATTCCAATTGTTTCTCCTTTAGGCCCTTGGCCAATTTTAGGTCCTGCCACCAAATGTTGGCCTTCCCCTTTAGATTATAGATGGTCATTCTAACCTTCATGTTGCTGGAATAGTTGTAGATCTGGAAGTATTTTTTGATGTCCAACAACCATGCCTCAGCTTCTTCTCCTGTCCTGGATTCTCCATCAAAGGTAGCCGGTTTAATCTTTTTAAATTCTCCTTCAAGGTGGTCTACTTGTTTTATTTTTCTGTCTAGTTTAGTTTTGTCTTCAACTGAAGGTGTTCCTTCAGACAAACTGTCTCCTTTTTCTGTTCCTAGCCCAGAGTTCTTGGAGGCCCTTTTTCTGACCTCTTCGTCATGGTTATCATCTTTCGGGATTTTCTTGGTCACTATACTTTGCAGAAGGACTTCATTTATCTCTTGTTGTTCCTGCTGTGCTTTCTTCAATTTTTCATTGTCGGCTTTGAAAATATGTAGTTCGACAATAAGATTCCTCATTGTTTCCAGCACCTCCATGGGTGAGCTTCCATCACTGTTATACCTTGGATCTCCAGGAGGTCTTTGCTGCGGATTTCCTTCCATCCTGATTTATGCACCCTTCTGAGCTGCCATAATTAACACAAAACAAAAATGGCTTTTTGTTTGTAATCATAAGATTTATTAGTTTTATATAAATCGAAATATATACTAAGAAACTAATGTGGCCATGTTCAGGCCTAGTGCTGTAACTTTTTTCTCTGATACCATATGTAATGTACCCCAATTTACCCCCCTAAAAAAACAAAAAATTATTAATATGTTTGGGAAACATTACTTATCCTAGTCTTCAAACAATGAAGTTATTAACGAAAATTAAACTACTATGAACCTCCTTCTCCTATTTAATAACTGACTTTGGCATTACCTTCGATCTTATTAATAGACACAATATAATTATATCTATATATTTATGGCATATAGAGGACTTTTAGTCCTACAAACAATTTAACCCTCACCCCTATGTATGGTCCCTTACTTGAATACAAACAATTTACTTTTATAAAAGGAGAAACTCAAGGGTTAAGGGTCGCAGCTTGCAAGAATTTAAAGGTACTTAACTTTCGACTCACTCTAATCCTAACTGACCCTCCTCTTAGTCCAACTGAAGGGCTAACAAAATAAATCATATTAATTGAACAATGAGTGAGTTGTGATAGCACATTAAATCAACAAGAAGTCTGAGGGTTTTTCTGTTAGTTGGATTTAATAACCCTCTGTCCAGTCTATTAATGGAGGCCCTACGAGTTCGCATTCTGAGGCCACCACTCAACCTGTATTCAATACATTTATGCCACCTATGTTATGTCACATGGTCAGATAGCGCCTTTGTACTCCTACTATCCATCTGTGTAGTAATGGTTAATGCTCCATTGGGGTTCTCCCGCCTAGGGTTTAGGGTTTTGTTTCTTACTTATGCATTCCTCCTCTGCGATGGTAGTCAACACTCTTGAGGTTTTCCCTTGGTGGGATATGCAGGAGCTACCCATCTTCATGGTAAGTTACGATACTCTCGTCGTTGTTTGTGCTGAGTAAGAAAAGTCGAGAGGGATTTTGCTCATTCCAGTATTTGTTA
>SNQJ01S0004649.1:86567-102012 GCA_010110895.2 Picea sitchensis | reverse complement strand
TCACTCAGGAAGATTAACAATCCAACGAATTTAACTGATGAAAGCCAAACCATCTATTTTCCATTTAAATCCAAAATTCCACACAGTTACAACACTCGGTACAAACACAAACCCACACAACTGAGCCGAAATCATTTCATAACCAGAGTGAAGTCAAGAATGGCCAAAAGAGACATACCAGTTAATCAAAATCCTTAAGACAAGGGGTGGCCGAGAGGTTTCACCCTACTAAAAATCCGAAGCGTGAACACAACAACAAGAACAACAATAGTCTGACTAAGGTGGCGGCCAACAGGAAGGGTAAAGGTGACATGCAGTAAATGCACATCGGCTCCACCCTCATCTCATTTACTCCATAGTACATGCCAACGAGCCTTCCATTAACACCATTAACAAACCAATGCATCGATAGTATCAATACATTTAAACCATAGCATAATCCAAGTTCACATAATAATTCAACCAATTGCAATCACCTTGCCAAATGCGCCACCTATGTTTGTATTTCTGATATAACTCAAATAAATTGTTTGACCACTATACAGTCTAAACGATCATGTATAGAATCATCACCAAATAACGTGATCAACATCGACCCGAAACATAGTATAATCACCATAAAAATGCAAGCCATCACTTCCATGAGCCACTAACATTATAACATATGTATATCAACTACCGATCCCTTTAAGTAATGCATAACCAATGCATTATCACCTTGCCAAATGTGCCACCAAAATTTCCTCCATATGCATATAAAATGTAACTTAACAATATTTCATAGCCATTTCTTTGTTATCTAGGACTTAACCATTATCAACAAGTATTTTCATGCATATAGTATCGTAGAGCTAGGTATTTTTTTTGCATTAGATATAGTATTTTACTTTTCCTCAAAATGCCTTTCTGTAATTTTCACTAACATTTTTGTTGTACAAGTGAGAAGAACAAATACCATAAATGAATAGCAGGCTGTAGAATCATGAAATAAGAATATCTCAAAACTTAACTGATATCAATGACAACCATGTAAGTTTTTAGCGCATCATCGTAACACTGAAAATGAATAGACCTGATCTTCAAAAGTTCAAGAGGGTCCCACCTACTAGCATTATTTAGTCTTATATAATAATAGGCTTAGAAACACTTTGCGGGAAAAATTACGTTGACGTTTTCAATCGTCAACACACGTCTGGGTTCTACCATACTGACTCAAGGAAAAACATATATCTAGCTTGGTATTTGCTAGATACATCACTGAACCAATAATATATCTGTACAGAGTAGCATCAACCAATTCTGACGAGGTATCTACCAGGAGTTTCAACTTCGTTTTCATGGGTGTGTACATGGATTTACATTTCAACATGTCAACCCTCTTCATTTTAACTGCATACTTCCCTTGGTTAAGGAATATCTTCTCCGTGCTCTGCCAAACTTCAAGACCTAAGAGATAATGCATTTAGCTCTTCCATCAAACTCTGTAGCGAGCTTCTTCTGCAATATGTGATGATATTTTCTTCATCTTGTCAAGAATACATCATCTACATATAGTGTAACATCACTGGCTCATCATTCATAACCTTGAGATAAAGGTTAGAATCAACTTTACTCTTGGTAAATCCCAAGCTCGTCAGGAAACTATCAATTCTTCCATATCAAGCTCTAGGAGCTTGCTTCAACACGTATAGAGCTTCCTTCAACCGACATACATGAATCTTTCTATCTTCAATATTCAAATCAAATTTTCTCATTACATTGTACCAATCTGGTACACTTGCTCAGCTGCAACTCAATCTGCACAATCATGTGCTAGCTCTATGTGCTCTCTACAAGGCACTATCTGTCTCACTGCCCGAAAGTATGTCCTCTCCTCTTTCTGCAACTGTTCCTTCTGGAACTGGGACTCTGTACCTACAATTTCTCTGAAGCTGAGAATGACTGCTCCATTCTCATTGTGGCTTCTGAAATCTATGAGTAACTCCTTTTATTCTATCACGGCAACAACTTCATCTGAAACTAAGAGTGGCTCAACAACTTATACTGAAGATAGCTCTTCTTATTTCATGAAGGTAACTCTATCTTTCATTTTAATTCATGTCTCCATGATCCAACTAATGTAATGAACCAACTGCCACTCAATTTTAAATATGGGGATAGGCCCCCCTGCATCTCATACTATATATGAATCATGGTTGTTATGGTTGTCTTCATAAATATTGGAACTATTTCTTCAATTACTGGAATAAGTGTCTCGTCATAGTCTTCTCCCTTTTGCTGGGAGACTCCTATGGACACACATCAGGCTTTGTACATATGCAACATGCTTGATCTGTATAAATCAATCTTGGAAGTCAATATTGACTTCTCTTCTAGTCTTACGGAAGAATCCATATCCTAGTTTTTCTGACTAGCTTTCTTCTTCATTACTGAAACAAGGGAATCTTCCCAGGAAATTTCATATATCCTAGAAGTTTCTAAAGATATGATATAGTCTTCTCACGGCACCTATCTCCCAATCTTGGAAGTTGTCTCTTCATCTGATCCTTTCTGAGATCAAGCTTACTTTCAATTTCTTCTGAGTCTCCAAGGACTTCATCATCTCTTACAGGGTATACTTGGTGTTGAATACCAAGTCTAAATATGAAACACGGAATCAGGATTCAAATGAGTTATGCTTCCCGTCAAGGTGGCTTCATTAACCTTTGAACAATTCTACTATGATTTCTTGTTCTATTGTTAGGTCATCTTTGGAGCCTTATGCTCCTTTCAATCAATCTTCATATGAGATACTCTGAATCTCAAAAGATGGCTTATTCTTCATATTCTTTAGTACATGAGTGTATATGGTCATGTACATGGTCTTCTTCATATTCTTTAGTACATGAGTGTATATGGTCATGTACATGGTCTTCTTCATATCTCATCTAATAGTTTTCCTTCTGCAACCTTCGCTATAACTTCCTCGAGGTTATCACCGGTGACCTGAAACAAGGTCAACAAAACAACAAGAAATAATAATACTCTTTTTATAATAGTAGATAAAACAAAGACATGAATAATCATCACAGTAGCTCCTTTAGAGCTATCACTTATAACATGTCTGAAGCAAAGATCAAAAGTAATAAATACAATACGAAATGAGGTCAACACTCTTCCAGTGTTGTGATCAAACATTCCTCCATGGTAACCTGGAATTAACACAAGAAGTGTCTCCTAGAGGAGATTTTAGTTGTATCTGTTACATTAAGAATTTATCTCAATATGCCCACATGCTACTAAGTATAATATTCTTTCAAGGACTACTGCCTCAACTATATTGTTTACTTGTAATGGGGTAGTTATCAAGTTTGTCATGTGCATTGAATCTTATCAACTTAATTAATCAAACCTGGAACCTGGAGTCTTGTCCTCAAGAATGAGTGTGTTGCTTTTCTTCCAAGTCTCCTTCACTCAAGATGACAAGTGTTTTCTTCAACCTGTCTTTTGTACTAGGACAATATGTTATCTTGACAAAAGGTTGGGTTATAGAATAAACTCTATGATCTCAACTTTAATCCATCTAATACCTTGACTTTAATTTTGACCAAAGGTTAGTATGATGGTCATAGCTTCAACATGCAACCTAGATCAAAATAATGTCATAACAAATAGATGCATATCAAAGTAATCAAACATGGGTTGCATTATTCCTCTGAATGTGTTGGATCTTGAGATCCTTCTGGATCTATGGCAAGAGATCCCTTCTCTTTAAAATACCATTTAACGCTTAACAATTTAAGCATATGTGAGTACATACCTTTGATAACATTTGCAGGTAGTGGCACCATATGGTAGCAGCGGTAATAATTACCAACTCTTTAAGAACTTCAAGGGTGACTACAACTGATACTTCAACTGATACTGCAACTGCAATCGATACTGTGACTGATTCTGAAACTACAACTGCAACTGCAACTTAGGGTTTTATGAGGGAACCCTAATTTTTCAAACTTCAAATTTTGAAATTATGATTCAAGGGCTAGATGCACTGAGATGAGGTGAGTAAGTTGGTACAGTTAGATTTCTGAAAATCCAAAATTTCCCCCCTCATACTTGACCAATGGATTTCTGGACTGGTGCTTCTGGTTTTCTGGTACTAGTGAAAACTAGGGTTTCACTTTCCAAGAGTTCTAACCACTGAAAAGGTGTGATCAAGATGCCAAAAGATTCACTAGGGTAGGGCACACTTTTCTATATGGGTTTTAGGAAAAAATTCCTCTCCAAAAAAAAGCTCTAATTTTCTTGTACGGAAACAACAACGTTTTTCTTTATCTTGTGAAAGATTCTCTCTTCATCTTATCTCTGATACCATGTTAGAGTTTAAGATATCATTAGGTTTCTTTTCAATTTACTATATAACCATAGCATAGTTAGGATCAATGAGAAATACACAATCTGAGACACATCATTTGTCCAGGGAAACCCTCATGGGGAGAAAACCCAACAAAAATTACTTAATATGAATAGCCAATACAATGCCAAAGAGAATAAACCAAACAATAAAAGTCCTCTCCCGGTGTGTGCCTCTCTCTTCTTCTTCTCCAGCTGCAGCTCCAAACTTGCACTCTAGATGATCCGAAACTGCAGCTCCAAACTTGCACTCTAGATGATCGAATGAGTGAGTGACCAAATGAGGCACTGACCTCCTTTATTTATATAATCTGCCAGGTGCTGAAAGGAAGTGTCTTTTCACTAGCAGGGCCGACTTCTCTTCCTTGGTGGTTAAAACCACTTTAATTTATTATGGGGGCTAACTTCTCATTTTGCATATTACAATTAGGGTTTGACCAATCCGCAAAAGGGGATTTGGTCATTTACAATACTCGACATGATCAATCCACAAAAGGGGATTGATATAATGAATAATACATCAATAATAAATAGAATACTCTTTGCAGTTACAATATTTCAACAACACCCCCCTAATTCTGCAAAATGTGCAAGCAACCATTTTGTTAGAATTATGCATATTATAAAATAAATTTGTCAAACAATGCTACATGTCTCTTTTCTTCTTAATTCATGAAGAAATATATTATAATTCTCCATATTATAAAAATTCCATGTTATTCTCCTATGAATCATCTTTCCAAAAATTACTATAATATTTCCCCAATTCGATATTTGAGCTTAAAGTTATGGCTTCCCGAAAAAAATCACTTTCAACCCCTTTTCTTTTGTTTTGCAATAGGATCTTGTCGAAATATTCCACAACTCCTTTAGCTGGTATATAATTCGAATTTTTCACAGGTGCTTCCTTCAATCCACTTTCCTTGTGACCATGGCTCTAAACCATGGGCTTATTCACTCTTTAGTGTTGTTCCTTTAGCGCTTTTCCCTTATTCTTCTACACAAGAGCTTGTTCACAAATGTATGAGGTCTTGGTTACTACTAGGCCCTTCATGCTTCTAATTGAACCCTTTACCTTATCATGAGATCGACATCGGGACCAAGTCCTCCAGACTTCGGCCTTCAACTATTCTCCCTCTTCAATATTCCACTTCTCCCAAAGTAAAACTTCCCTAAAACCCTTCTATTAGCTCCACTAACAGATATGATGGTCGATATTTAATCTCCCATTGACTGAATGATCACGCCTAATATGGAGGCTTCAACGATATTGACGATCACAACTTAATATAACATTGAGATGGATTTCCTTAATCAATTTAGGACTTCGACGCTCTGGGACTATGGAACATTACAACTCCCACGTTGCTCAACTCCCCCGGAGTGATACTCATCGAAGATCTTACCCTATCCTTCCACTATTAAATCTAATGGTCAACGATAACTCTTATAGGGTCTTAGATCAATGGAACACATTAATTCGCTACTCCGGGACTCTGGGACATTACAACTCTCAAGTTGTTCAACTTCCCCATAATGATACCTGTCGAAGCGGTCATAAAGTGACGACGACCGCTTATCATTGGTTAACGCTACATTACACTAGTCAATCCAATGACCATGACTTAATGAAGCATTGGGATGGATGTTCCTTATTCCTTTAGGGAATTTGAAGCTCCGAGACTCCGTGACATTACAACTCTCGAGTCGTTCAACTCCCCTGGAGTGATATTTGTCGAAGTGCTTACGCCATCCTTCCATATATTGATCTAACAATTGAGAAAAGTATTGAATGGATCTTAGATCGATGATCTAGATGAATTCGTGACTCCAATATTCAACACTTTTGATGGTGGAGACATTGGACACCCCCTGGAGGCCATACTCCCGGAGATGACATGGAATGTTGATGTCACCTAGGGTGGCGTGGACCCATGCCACATGTGCCACGCGTCACTAAAAAATGAACAGGTTAGGGTCCAAAAGGTATTGAATCTGGGTGACACATGTCCCCACGTGGTACCCCAACCACATGGTAGAGGACACGTCACCAAGCGAATGGATGGTCCACCATCTCTGCTCCATATCTGATGGCCTGCATTACTCCTGAATTCTTCCCTCGATCTAACAGTTGATGGGATTTCGAGAGTTCGACACTCTGGGACTCCAGGTTATAGCAGTTCTAAAATGGTTCAATTCTCCCAGAGTTAACTTCCCGAAGTGGTCAACATCGAATGACCCTAACCAAAAGCTGAGATTTCACCCGAGCCTCCTATCCGATTAGATGGTCGGCAGGACTTTGTGACTTCAAAAAATTTCACTCTTCTACCCTGTCTCCCATAATCACCGAATCGAAAAAGTTTTAGAGTTTTACATCTCTTGCTTGGCTTCGATCAATGGCTGTGATCACTCCCGAGATCCAAAATGGATTACCATGACTCTACGGCTTATGTGCGATCTCTGCAGTGCTATCTTTCCTGAGCTTTAATATTGCAAGGATATACCATTTTTAACCATAATACCATGTCCATAGTTCTGACCCATACCAGTCCAGTGTTTCAACCAGAAGCTATGATATCAATATGTAATGTACCCAGCCACCCACAAGTCGGGCACACTACTTCAAGCTCACTTCTGAACTAATTTTGAATTCTTATACATTTTTAATTAATAAAGATGCATGAAATATTCACATGCATAGATCAAGATTCATGCTACAACATAAAATAAATGAAACATATGTCATGCAAAACAATACCCAACAAGCATGCATAATATAGATATGAATTTCATAGATAAATAAATACACAGTGGAAATAAATATACAGGTAAATGAAACCATGACATAGATCACTTATATTTAAGGAAATGAATCACCAACTAGCTGTAGACCAAGGATGTTCCAATCAACCGTAGACATTGTTTTTCCAAGTCTCGACAACAATGTCACCCCCGAGACAGGGCTATGAATCCACGAGGATGGTTCCAGAGTGTCACTTAGCTTCCCAAACTAGTCAGCACTTGGGCTTTCACGGGATTCTTAGCACACACAACAATCTAAATTACACCAGCTCTCTTCTACCCAGCCTGCACAACCCAAGAGAATGGACCCCCTTCTCTACCACACAGTCCCTCAGTCTTTCCACCTCCTTCCAGGGCTCCAATGCATCTGGTCAAGAATCTCCATTCTGGGACTCACAAGATTCACAGTTATGGGCACAACTCAATGCATGCCAATGCATCTCAGGCATGTAGGTAATAATTCATGGATGGAATACACCAACAGTTACTACTGCCAACCAAACCATGGCTCCTCCCCACAATTTGTTTCTCTTTCCCAAGCCAAGATCCAAAATGAATGAAGAATGAACATTGGGTGAAAGGGTGAATGGATGCATGAATGAATGAATGAGTGAAACAGTGAAAAAGTGTGTGAGTGAATGAGTGAAGAAGAAGCCCCCAAACAACCCACAAGATGGTTTTATATAATTCTTGGAATTAGAGAACCACATGGCCTCCCCCAAGAAGCTCATGTAACTGATATTCTCCATTAAAACAAAAATGGGTAAATAAAATATAAAATAAATACTTAGCCCCTTAAGCTCCCTCTCTTGTGGAATCATAGCCCCCTATAACTCTTGTCCTTGTCTATCTAGCAGCCAGTGATGTATTTATTATTAATAATGGTCAGAACATTACATTTCCTAGGCACATTAGCCTCTTTTAATTATTTGGGCACTCTGGCCTTTCATAGATTAACAAAATACATCATTTAATATGGGGCTCAAAACCTAGGGTATTACAATTCTTACAACACCCAAAAACATCATTTGGAATCTCTTTTTGTATTCATGCATCCTAAACTATTATGAGTTTGAATCCAGGGAAATAGAGACTCCTCAAAAGTTATTATGGTGAATGTGTCATAATATTACACTAAGGGGATCCTTTTATGAGATCATATTGTTTCTAATCTTCTATATTCACCGCTAAATGCATTTCCTAGACCAGTTTAAACTATAGATTCATAATTCTTTTAATGTCTCCCCGACAATATGCCAAAAATGACAGTACTAAAATATGTCATTTAAAAAGGACAAATGTCTTAAGGCTTCATTTAATTATCAACCTAGGGTTCTTTTGAAACTTATGAGACGCGGATGCTATCTACACAAAATTAAGAACCTATAGTTTGACTGGTTTATGATGAGGTTATTTAAATGTCTACTTATTAAAAAAAATCAAATCAAAACCAAGAATAAAAGAATTACTTTGATTGTATCAATCTGAATATTGGCTTCCATATTTATGGGTTTCAAAGACTCCCAACAATGTTATGGAAGTGAGACATGAGGTAACAATAATTTCATTTAACTTCAAGCTCTATATTATTGAAATAAACACTTAATGATGCAAATAAGGAGATTTTGTAGCTACCATCTACATCATGCATATACAACAAAAATACTTTGAAATTCAAAAGAAAACATAGTACATAAACCAAGAAACTCAAACTAGAAATCTATTTATGCAATAATAATCATAAGGTACCTCCTTGAAGTGGGACCTCCACAGATACTTGTGTTTTCAAGAAGTATGCGCAGTCTGAGGGTACAAAGATGCCAATATTCCACGAATTTCAAGGGAGAAATTTGTGGGCATAGTTAAATGATCTCAAACCACTCTCTGTATTCTCTCTATTCATTGGTAAATTCGACTTGGTTCCCTTTGAATCTGGTCTTCATTAATCTCTAAAAAACCTTCATCTTTCTATCTCAACCATGGAATATGCAACTTGTGATCTTCTTGATCATTTCTTGAAACTCATGGTTAGAATATTTTTATTTTATTTGAAGATAAAAAATCAAATATCTATTATAATTTCATCATATAGACAAAAAAATATAAGAAACATAATCAATTTTACCTTTGTACAATAAATGGCTAGGGTGGGTGTGGAATGGCATATCTGAGGATTAATTTTGGGTTTTATAGACTCAAAACATTATCATAATAAAGACAAAAAGGTAAGATTTCTCAGTCCCATCAATGATAATATGGACCAATATACTATAACCACCCTAGATCCCTTAGTCAAAAATCTATACTTCAAAATAGGGCCCAAAGACTAAATGGGTTGTCCAAGTATTTAAATTATTGACTTTTCCCCCATTGATGATATTCTAATGGAAAAGAGCTCTAGTGGTGTGGTGTACAAAAAATATGTGAGGGATACTCATTCAAATTATATTTTCAAGAAGAAATGCCATTCTCCATCCAGCCAAAACCACTTTGTGACTATCAAAATGAAATCACTAGAGATGGAAAAGGAGTATCTATAGGACATACTAGTATCCTTAGGGAGGGATACATAGGTATATACTAAATATATACCCCCCTTAAGGAGAAATATGTTAAGATTGAGGCCCTCAAGAATAATCAAGCAACTCCAATTTTCCCTTTGACTTAGCAAATGGTAAAGGAAAAATAGACATTGATATGTGAAGTCAATTTCCTAAGAAATGAAAACATTGTCTCAAATAAAAAAATCAAACTTTGGAAGAAAGGATAGTAGCACTATAATCTAAGAAGAGTAAAGAAACAAAGTTATCCTTGCATCCATATGAGGCCAACGAAAGGATCAATAACACACAATGTGAACTCACCCAAGTAAAAATGAACCAAGGCATCACCTTCAATACTAGTAAGACTATGGATAAATACAAAGTCCAACTCCATAAAAACAAAAGTTGAGAAACTCCTCAAGGAATTTGAGTAGAAGAAAAGAAAAGGAGAGTGTGTTACAAGACACCAATTCCATAAATTTTACTAACAAGAAGAAAGAGGATTTGAAAAAGAAAGAGAAAAATCAGGAAGAATCTTAGTGTAATGGCACGAGGAAAAGAAGCAAGTAGCGGCATTGTCTAAGGAGAGAGTTACCCAAAAAAATGGGTATGTGGAAGGCTTGGTAGAGGCTAGACTATTGGCTACCATGAAAGATATCAAAATCATAGTTTTATGATATGCATTTGATGATGTTCCTAAACTCAGAGATCACTTGTAGTACTACCTAGAGTTTGATGGTCTCCACTTACAAGTAAGGAAATACGTGGATGAGACAAAAAAGGAGGTCGAGCTCAAGGCTATAGTGGCAGAGATGATTGACTAGGTATTCAATAAAATATCATCTCAAGAATTGGAATTATTAGGATTCAAGGATAAAACATCTATCTCTATGGATGTTGATACCCATACCAACAAATTTAAGAGATAGAGGATTACTATCAGGAAGGCCTCTTCAACAAAGAATCCCATTAGAAACTTCATAACTAAAATGGACACTATAATAAATCATGGTATTCTATTTCCTTAGGATTATTAGTTGATATTTCACTCTTTAGAAAAATACCATGGGTTATTGAAGGAAGCATCAGGTGGGCTATCAAATGTGATAAACAAAGGGAATATTCCCTCAACCTATAAATTTTACAACCAACTACATTCATAAATCACCACCTAGACCCTCATAAAATTGCTTATCCACTCTCTAGCCCCATTGATTACAAAAATATATATATTAACAATTCATTCAATACTTTGACAAGTGGCAATATAATCTATGAGTAAGGATGGAAATAACGCAACATTGTGTTTGAATTTACCACCAAGGAACCCCAGCAAGGGCCACCTTAGGAAGTCCCTCATCTAGCTCATTTTTTTCTTGGATAGTAGGCACCTTCCAACCTTCCTACAACAACAACGTCATCTCGAGAAACACCACCCTCTCAAGTTAAAAAAGGAAGTAATTCCAAAACCGAAAGGAAGCCAAAATGGTAAGCAACCATTTTTAGTTAGGATTTTTACATTTGTCCCGAATTTTGTTGGAATTAGAGATGAGTAGTGGCCCTTAATTGAAGGTTAATCCCTAATCAAGAAGAAACTAATAACAATAGAAACAGACCATGTAGATCCTATATGAGTGGCCCTTGGCATAAAAAAAGGATCAAGATTTTGGATACCTCTAGGTACTGACCCAAAAATATGATTTGGGATCAACATGATAGTTTTCATTGTTAAATATTCCCAAGCTAATAAGAGGCTTGCTCTGAGTAGCCTTTCAAACTCTATTTCTAGTCAAATAAAGTGATGGGATTCATCCTCATTATGAATATTTCTCCATTAAATAGTATCATAGGGTCACATTCACTAATTATTTCCAACACATATTGACTTATTAGTCACTATAAGAGTATTAGTGGTTAGTTTTAGTTCACTTGGTTTCAATCCAATATGGTTACAATGTTTGTGTTTCAATTTGGTTAGGCCTCACTCATTGAGTTTTGGTTAGTAGGGATAAATGGATTTTATATTCATAACATTCCCTAGCTTACTATCACCCATGAGACACCTTCATTGTATATATTAAGTCCAAGTGTGCAATAATATCTCATCAACATGTAATTAGGCTCAATTTGGCCTTATTTAGCTTGTTTCAGGATCATATTATTTTGGACTTAAGGGAGGTCATCCTAGGATTATTTCTAAGGTTAAAATCCCTCCCATATAATCAATACATTTTTTAAAGATGATTAGTTTAGATTTCATGAGATGTAGACTCAATTTGCAAAAAAAGCAATGTTGATCCCTTTCACTGCTCACAAGGTGGATTCCACATGAGCTAGATTTTTCATAGAATATAAATATTATGTATGTCAAATTTTTGAAAACTCCAATCGTTGTACCCTGTATGGGTTGGGATAGTATTTCCAATGAACCATCATTTTCCAATTTCCAAGTTCACATTCCTAGTTTATGAAGGGTGAAAGTTCCACACCTCTTATAGGGACAAATATTATTGTTATGACTTATTTATTAGATTCTACTATGAATCTGATCCAGAGAGAAAATGAGGTCTATTTATAATGTAGGGAAGTTATATACCTTTCCAATGGTATATCACATGCTAGGTTTTGAGCCTCGATTGTTAAGAATGAGCTTTCGCAAGTTTGAGACTAGTTTCATGGAAACAATTTTGTGGTAAAGGTTCAAAGTTTAAAACATGTTGTTGAGGGGCAGTGGATCAAAACATTAGTGTTTCCATGTTGTATATCACTTAGATATATGTCCATTGACACTTCATTTTCCTCATTCCAACGTCAAATGACCCATTTAGATCTATCACAAGTCTTTGTATTGGTTATGAACAGATAGTCTAGGAAACTTGCATGGCATATATTCAAATAAGTCAAATCAATATTTGGTAGCCTCATGTTAGATTTGTGAGTTAATGTCATTGAAACACTTGTATAGATACTTCTAACAATAAATTTGAAAATTTCAATCTCTTTTAGGCCTAATTGGAAAATCAATGTTTAAAGATATATCTTCTTGGGGAAAATTGAACACCTAGTTGGTAGGGGATAGTATTGTTGGTTGTGTAGTTGAGACAAGGTCATTTATTCCTTTATAATAGCATGCTCCATGTCTTATTTTGACTCCATCGTATCTAGCTCCATCGTCAATCTCCTCTGACCAAATTCCTTTTAAAAAATCAACCCTATTTAATTGGCACAAATTTTTAGAGAGAGAGAGAGAGAGTAGAAAAAAACATGAGCATGCCACACATGCCTCATAAAAAAAGAGAAAAAAAATGAAAAAATAGAAAAAAAATTGAAAAAATACAGAACTTTTCTTCTTCCCCATTCATTTCTCCATTTTTCCAAAACACTCTAGGAGAAAGGATTTATATCTCTAGTTCATAGGTTAAGGTATGGGAGTATGGATGAAGGATAATAGTATGTACACTCTTCATTCATAATGAGTAGGTACTATCTGGCCATTCCCCTCATCAACTTATCAACTTACTTTCATAAGATCCATTTACCTCCATGATTGAAAGTTTGATTTCATTGTAATGTTGGTTCTTAGTTGAATGAATGGTTAGGGATCGTATTAATTGTGTTCTAGTTCATATTTATATGGATATCTAGTTCAATTATTCTTCACATATGCTTGGTTAATGGTGGATTTCAGTGGTGATTAGGGATCATTGGGAAAATTTCAAATATTTTCTTTTGTTGGTTTTATAGTTGATTTAGTACTATTGTTATGGTTATGTGTGAAAATATAGTGTGGGTTTTGAACCAATTCCCCCCCTCCTCCTTTAGTTATTGCAAATTCCAATCCAAATACATATCCCAAATCTCGAACCATGGCTTGGCTCCCCCTCCAATTACAAATCTCAATTGTGGCTCTTCCAATTCATATCTCCATCTCTCCACAACCATAGTCCAAATCCAACCCACATGGCTCCCTCATCCCACACAATCCCATCACCCCTTTCAAAACATCCATCATTACTCCAAATCCTCACCCGATAGCACACCCAAAGCACAATTGAGCCACAACCAGGAGAGATAKCCCCCTCCAACCTTTACATAACATTCTCCAAAGCTATCACCAATGGGCCATCTCTACCTCGTCCAAGGGGTGACAATATTCAAAACCGATGTCAATGTGTTTCTTAGATCGATGACTCCTCCCTTTGTCCATTKATAATTACATAGAAGAACAAGTAGTGAGTTGTTCTACCACTCAGCCATCTTATGCAAGGAGTGAAGATTTACCAAAAACGTTTTTATATGGTTTGAAATTTAAAATGGTGGGTATGTAGTATTCATACCAAAAATAAAAATTCTCCAAATTTTTATATATAGCTATGGAAGTTTCTGACTTATATAAGAAAACATTAATTATTTTGTGTGTGTGTGTGTTATTTTTTTATTGATATTTATATTTTATATAAATTATAATTTATATTTCATATAAAAAAAATTATATTCTATATAAATAAAAATAAATAAATAATTTATTAACACACATACATACTTTATAATACAATTTGATTATTCCCCCCTAAGAGACATTGGTTGAATTAATAACAAAACTTCACAATCTAGAGGTGAAATTTTGCTTGAAAAGAATCCAGACAATCATGAAGAAGTGTAGAATGAAACTACAACCATATCAACAAAAAAATATGCTCCAAATTTTAGTGAAGTTTTTAGGAGCGCCTAGGACCCATTTTCGGTATTGAAACTAGTGCCAGAAAGAATCCTAATTGGAGGCTGCATAGGAGATGTATTTTTCAAAATTGAAAGAAACTCATTTCACCTATAACCCAAGAAGTTTGTAGTAGCCTAGCAATTTCTCATTTCATTTCAAAATCTTATTTTTTTTCTCAAATATTCCCAATTCAACCCTCAAACCAACACTTTGTCAAGACCTTTTCATGCCAAATATTACTCATTTTGAGCCATGTTATCGCACAGTTTGTAGCTAGGAGAAAATTCTATAAGATAAAAGGCCAAACTGGCGTAACAGGAACCTATCCCACCCAATGTCACCACGATGGGGAGGTTGTTTCTCTTTACAGAGGTGAGGACCATAGGAGACGTCCCCAGTGACCTGGGGCTTTGAGGAGGCTAAAGGATATTAAGACAATGGAAAGAATCCCCCCCTCATAGATCACCACCAAACAGATAGTTCCGGCTAAAAAGCCAATAAAGTAAATCCCCAATGAAGAACACCTGCCTGGAACAAAACAACAACACACTAATATATGCAAGCTATATTTCAATGGGGTAGTTCTTCATAAGACTATCTGATGAATATATATATATATATATATATAAGCAATTTGAATATAAATATTGATGGAGTCAATGTTTATCAATAGCAATAAAAATCATGTCACTTCATCAATAATTATTAAACTGATGTGGCATTCAATGTAATAAACAAACACTTCAATTAACTTATGCATAAATCACCATTTAATTGCTCAAAGACAAAAACGTTATTGCATCAATGATATAATAGCAAAGAGTGATGTCATCACTTAGGGTTAGTAGGGTTAGCTAGAGCTAGGGTTAGTGTAGTTAGGGTTTCAATTCAAAGTGTTTGAGAGTATTGTGATCAAATTCACTTCAACGCTGGAGGACTTTCAAATCAATTCCTTAGGGTTTAATGGAGTCATAAGTGAAGGACGCAA
>SNQJ01S0004649.1:6862-73863 GCA_010110895.2 Picea sitchensis | reverse complement strand
ATGAAATATAAGGAATAGTGAAGGGAAAAGAGGATACAAATGTGACATTTATGAGGCCCAACATGCCCCCCAAATCAACTTGTTGCATGTCCTCACGCAACCATGCATGGATCTTCTTACGAACTTTTGGCATTCAAACTATGGCTTTGATTGATGATGTCCTTTTAACAATTAATATTTCTAGGATTTGAAATACAAGAGTAGCAGCATGTAAAATACATGTGTAACAGCATGTGAAATATGTGTAACAACATGTGAAATTTTCTTATGGTTGGTTCTTGTGTGACAACCATGAATACAAAATATGTTGGTTCTTGTGTTAACAACATTCATTTCACTTATTTATTTTCTTTCTGCAATAATTTATCCATATACTCACTGGAAATAATAAGCTATCAATGTGCATAAGAAAGCATCATTGTATATAAGAAATCATTTTCTTTATCTTTATGAATCATGCCAATATGTATATCAATTGAAAAGTGTCGTTGGAAAAGAAATGTTAGTGAATCATAAATGGAATGATGAGATGGTAAAATGGAATAATGGTATGTAGTGAATATAGGTTCCCTCCCCCCCAACTGAAGTGGTTGCATATCCTTATGCAACTTGACATAGGTCAACGCGAGTTTATAAAAAGATTGGTAGGACTATAGATAGATCTCAGTAGCAACAGTGTGTATGGCAAGGCAATGTAATCATGGAAAAGGAGTTTGTTTTATTCAGAAGGAAAAATGGAAAGACAAAAATGAACTGAAAAAGATAAGGGAATGTATGCAACTCAGAAAAGAATAGGCATGTGTGAATTCATGAAAGTTAAGGCAATGGAAGATGGCTTCAACATAGGAATGACCAATCGGCTTTGAAGGAGAAGGGGATAGTGTCACAGCATGAAATTTGGTAGAATGCGAAAAATTGGAAAAATGTTTTTGTGTAACAGCAAACATCAGGATGCGCAAAAAAAAATTGTGTATCAGCAAAATGTTTATGTGTATCAGCAAAAAAATGCTTCTGTGTAACAACAAACATCATGATGTTTCTGATGAGTAACAACTCCTTCAAGTTGTCTAGCAAAGCATGTGTTCTTTGAAGAATTTTGTGATTCTTGAAAATCACTTCAGCAGCAAAATGTGATTGTCTCTGAACCTGAAAAAACTTAGTACAAATCCTGCATGAAAACTGTGAGATTTGCGAAAAACATATCATGCAAAAATAAGTGCAAATGCGGCAAATTAAAGAAATAAAATGTGTTTTTGTACTTGTTGTCGTTGCACGCTTATCTCATCGTCCATCGCTGCGTGAAGTGACTTAAGAAAAACAAACTAACGTTAAGCGTAAAAACATGTCTTGACTATCRTTTTCAGGAATGAAATGTCCATTTACAATTTTTGACAATGTTTTTTATTTTTATAATGTTTTGTGTGTTTTCATGGTTTTATAATTTTTATTGTTTTTGTTTTATTTCTATATTACAACAAAAGAAAATGCAAATAAAAATTACGCTTAAAGGAAAATAACAAACATAACATTATTGTACACATATGACAAAACCAATTAAGTGTCTTAGTTTCATCAAGTCTTCCGATGCGCAGAAGTATAATAGAGTTGTTGATAATTGTTACTAAAGTCCAAGCAATTTTTCAAGTTTCCAGCATTGATTTTGATTGTTTTTCTACATGATCAGACCTGTACATCATCAAATATATTGAACCTCCAAAGCATACAAGTCTCTGTGACAAATATCAACCTGTAAGCAAACACAAACGTCAATCCTGAAGAAAGTAACATAATGCCTGCAAAAATACATCAGTTATTGATGCCGAGAGCACAAATATTTTATTAAAATTTTATTGACTCTGACCTCCTAAATTGATACATTATGCCCACGGTTCTGAGTTGTTATCTTTATATTTCTTCATCGTGCATGCAATCAAAGCTCTATCAATCGATCCCACTGATGTTCATGTTTCCTGTGCTTGTGTGCCACATTGGAAAACCGACCATCCCAAAATCTGCATTTTCATGTTCAGAAAAATGTGGACTGCTCTCAAACCAAGTGGAATTTTCAAAAACCGCTCGCGAGTGAACTAAATAAGACCCCTTTGCACAAAACACATGTGTCGTATTTTTGAAATTCGTCAGTTTTTTCTTGCAAATTGCACCCGAAGTTGATTGTCTACAAATGGACGTTAATTGACGGAAAATTTCAGATCGAGAGTTTCTCATTACATATGTGAGCTAGGTCTCAAGATCACGATGGAGATCAAGACTAGAATAAACTATTTCTGTGTCCCTATCCAGATTATCAATCATCCAAATGTATGTAAATGGATTTCACGAATGAATTATCCAATTGATTGATCTTAGCCACGCATTAATGCTTATTTCCAACTATTCGTTATAACGGTTTTGCGTTCTTGTAGCATGCAGTGGATAGGCATGATCCGGTTGTGTTATTAATTGAGATCTTTGATTGTTTTATCAGATCTAAGTTGACTAAAAATAGTCGAAGAAGTAGATCAATCCGATTCTTTCGGCAGGGATAACTCTGAAGCTTTGTTCTAATGGATCGAAAATGCACAGGAATACTGGGATATCATTTTCAATTTTGGGGGAGTGTAGAAAACCTGATATAGCGTGAAGGTTGATAGTCTGGAGATAATACCACTGATATGGGAGAATATCGTTGCAAATAATTAATACAATCAAATCGGATAATCAAAATTTCACTATTTAGTTGAATATGAAAAAAAAATGGATAATCGAAGATTGATCTTCAATGTTGTGTATAGACACAAGAAGACTCTACCTATTTCTCGCTTTTCTAAAACAATAAAATTTAATGCGACCCACTTTGATTCCACAAAGATCTCTGAGTTAAAGTCACGAGGCAAAATGAGCAAGCAATCATTCATACGTCGTCAAAAACAGTAACACCTCTACGCAACAGGATATTTGTAACAAGCCAATGAAGACATTGTCCAGAGTTGGAAAATATAGCATGTGCAAGTTAGAGTATAGTGAATGGGTGCGTCTATAAATTTTAAAGTGAAGAGAGGAGCAATCAAATTATTGATGGGCAGAAAAATACAACCTCACAAGTTGTTTATTTGTTCGATCGAGCTTATGTGGTGGTTTCTGCATTTAAAATTCATGATATTTTATTTGTTTGCAGGGTTATTTCCAGGCATCTACAGGATAAAGACGGAGGACAAGGCGGCGTTGATGCGACTCAAAACTAGAAATAAACCAAACCAAGAAGACATAGTTCAATCGTGGCACAAATCAACCACTATTACAGCAAAAAGCGTCATTGTTTCAGCAAGTAAAATTTCACTGTAACAACGTGTAAAATTTCGTTGTATCAGCATGTAAAAAAATTTGTTGTAACAACATGTAAACATTGGTTTTGTTTTTATTCATCTAATGTTTTATTGTGTTTATTGTTAAGCATGTTTGCAAAAACATTCATTCCTGAAATCAATTTAGACATCCTATTTTATGATCGATGTTTTATTCGTTATCCTACCTACTCTGTGCTAATTGGAAATTAATTATTAGTTACATGTAGGCAAATAACCAATGGATCCATTCACGTAACAATAACAACAATATGTTCAGTGGCAATTTTTCAAATGAATAATGGAAATATTTGAGAGTGAATGAATCTAGTTGTTGTGACTGCAAAATTTCTAAATAAAAATAAAAAAATGGAGCTAATCAAGTGCTTACGTGGAACCATTGCTCAATATAACTTTCATAGGCGCAATTTCCCTCACTCAGATCATGCTATAGCTCCTCATTTTCCTCCTCGAGTTCCTCGGATGTTGATTTCTCGTTCGTTTCTGGAGGAATATTTAAGTTTTGGGTTGTTGTCAAGATCTCCTCTTCCTGAGAAGAATAAATCCTAGCTTTCGCCGGGATCTGAGCGAGTTGTTCCAAGCTGACACTCATGGTTAAATAATATTGAAAAATGGTTCTTACAGCACCCAAATCAAAAATAAAAAATAAAAAAACTGAAAATCACACTTGTTGAAACACATGAAAACCTCTTCATAGTTGCAAAAATTGAAATTGCAGAAATTGAAATCTACACTTACGCTTGCAGGAATTGAAACCTACACTTACGCTTGTAGGAATTGAAACACTCCCTACATGCCCTTACCCATATGTCACCTCAGATTTAGGAGCATGACTAATGAAAATTCAAACTAAACTTCAATCCATCGTGCTTCCCCGGCAGCGGCGCCAAAATGTTAGGCAGAAATATTGTCGTTTAATTCTGTTGCAGTACTTTCCCAACTATTTAATTTGTCAATCGGAGGTTCGTAGGCTTATGAAGCACATGCACTATATATTCAGGACTGAAGTAGAACTAATCTAATCTAATTTTTTGAAATGAACTTAATCTAGGAAAGCATTGAAAGACTAACTAGGAAAGTAGGAAATTAATCTAGGAAAGCAATACAACTTGTGAAGAGTTGAATGAAAAAATACATATGTGATCTCACACAATAAATCAATCTCAAATTATATTACAAGAATCAAATGACAAAGCATGAAATAATAACAATGAAGGAATCAAAGCTAAGAATCCCCTTCTCCTAATTACAAGACTAAATTATGAATTACATGACTCCCTCATGAAGAGAGAACACTCTCTTATATACATGAGTGTCATAATGACAGGTCCACTATTCTCTCAACCAC
Organism: Picea sitchensis; assembly: GCA_010110895.2. NCBI lineage: Eukaryota > Viridiplantae > Streptophyta > Pinopsida > Pinales > Pinaceae > Picea > Picea sitchensis. The sequence goes on along the minus strand of SNQJ01S0004649.1, from coordinate 69,153 downwards.
TCTCAACTACTTTCCCATTATTACAAGATATGATCCCTTCAAATCCTCCACAAATATCTTGGATAAGATATCCTATCAAAATCTCCATGATCTTCTCCTTTGAATATGCTTGAATGATTGTCCCAAATATTCTTCAAATCTTCAAAGCTTGAAGATGAAATTCGAATTTGAGGCTAGGTGGTAATATTTGACTTTGTYTCAATCTTCAAAGATGTCTACAYACATCATCAAACTCATCCAACCTTGATATATAATGAAAACATGTTAATTTCTAATATTTAATCACAAATTCACTTATAATACTAAAATGAATAAAGTGGAAAATAATAATGTGAAACCCAAATGTATTTATGAAAATGGTATGATGGAAGTTTGATGGGACGATGAAATGTAAGTAATAGTGAAGGGAAAAGAGGATATAAATGTGACATTTCTTAGGCCCAACACCTCACAGTTCCAAAGAATTCATATTGCACCTTTTGTAAGTTAGTGGGCCACGACGACAAAGATTGCAGAACTATGGAGTTGATGCGAGAAAGAACATCAGATGCATATAGAGTACAGGCCGAAATGATGATTGGGAAAGCAACACCCCAGTTCAACCAATCCCCAACCCCATACAACATTGTGCAACAATAGTATAATACTACGCAACAACCCTGCAATAACGTACAGCCGCAGTACAACCTGACACAGCCCCAGTACAATACCGCGTAGTATAATCAGGCACCATAGTATAACACGTCGAGAGGTGATTGCGCAGGCTACAAAGGAGGAGGACGAGCCAGAGGAGGTTTTGGATGTGGCAGAGGACCAGTCACATGTCACAATTGTCAGCAACCAGGACATTATGCACGGGAATTTCCACTGTCGCAAGTGACTTGTATGTATTGTCACGCATCGGATCATGAGACAGAGGAATGTCCACCACTATTAGCAAATATCCGGGAAAAGAGGAACCAGAACAATCAAAATGTTCAATGGATTTCAGTTGAAGCAAGGGATGACGGATGAAACATCAATATAGTCACTCATGGAGGAACGAAAATAGGAAACGATGCAGTCCGACAGGAACCAGCACAGAACCAATGGATAAAGAAGAACACTGACCCCAAGAAACAGTTCGATGCGCCTAAAGAAATGAAGACTTTTAGGGAAGCCAGACAAGAATTCTAGAAGGAGGACACAGCGTCGACTTCAACTGCGCAACCAGTCAAGGAAGCCCTAGAATACGAAATGTCGCCATCATTGGATCATACTAACGGAATGCAACCCAAGGGAAAAGTAAGTACAATCAAAGGTTTTTTACAATCATGCGTAAAATTATTAAGTGATCCTTCATTTGTGAAAATATTGCAAAACATACTAGAGAAATGTAGCAGTGAGACGGAAGAAAAGCTAGAACCAAAAATCGTCAATCACCTACACACCCGAAGAAGAACAAGTAGGGAATTTAGACTAAATTCTAACATTGGGGATTTCAATATGGGTGACATCATACTAGACCTAGGATCTTAAGTGAATGTGCTACCCAAGAAGACCTGGAAATGCATGGGAGAGCCAACATTGGGATACTCAAATGTCCAATTAAAACTAGAAAACCAACATAGAGTCCTACCAATAGGTAAACTGGAAGGAGACAGAGTAGATCATGATGGAGTGCGCACTAAAGCAGACTTTGAAATCATTGAAATAGTATATGGTACAACAGCGTACCTAGCACTACTCGATCTGGATTGGGAGTTTGACAACAAGGCCATATTTAACTTGAAAACAAGGAAAATGACATTTGAATATGGAGATTGCAGGGTCATAGCACCACTAGATCCATCAGAAGAGGAGAGGTTCATAGAACCCACTTGCTTGGACTTAGAAGAGATCGACCAGTTGTACAGAACAATTGTGCGCGATGAGGACTACATAAACTCAACTGCAGACGGGGTACTCATTTGGCGGAGCATTACTTCATGCGCAACAGACTTAAACATTGGGTTAGAAAACTAGCAGCAGAGACTACATGAAGTATCCATGAGAAGATGTGCAAGAATAGACCGCGCAGTACGGTGGATAGGCATAGAAATCAGAGAACCACCTAGTGTCCATAGAAAAAATGATTTGGAAACATTCTTGACACAGTACGAAGAAGCAATGTTAGAGACCCAGAGACTGCTAGCACTTTACTTAGCACTCAAGGCCACACCCGCAAGATGGTGGGGTGCGCACAAAGCGACTATCACAGACTGGTATCAATGTAAGCGGTTACTGTGCATAAGGTTCGACGCGGAACAGAAAAACAGCAAACGGCAGAAGTAAGATGGACATGGAGCACCATCGGAGCACTTGGAGGCGTGTAGAAGGCTATGGAAAATGACACCACCTGAGGAATGGCCTCATCACTTCATACATACTTTAGAGGGCATACCAGCGAACTAGTACACAAACTAGGAATTGCGCAAAGGAACTACAACATGGTGAATACTGCAGTAGAACTTCGCAGTCACTTTCTCATTCGAGCATGAGAACCCCAACATAGATGCAGCCCTTAAAGGGATAAGAGGAGTAATATTCATCAAAGAACCAAAAATAGAAAGGATCACAGAAGAACAATAGCAGAATAAGCAGACAGTCAAGGAACTACTGTCATGTTACCATGTATAGGAGGAAGCACCAAACGAAGATGACCTGCGCGATATTCAAATTGAAGAAGTAGAAGGTGAAAGAGATGTGGAGGGACCACCCATAGAATCTGAAGTCATTTCCGTGCCAATAAAGGTAAATAAATTTAACATTGGAACAGTTGAACATCCCAAAATGGCTAGCATTGGAGACTACTGGGATGAGCCAACAGTAGAAAGCATCACAGAGTTGTTGCGCGAATACATCGACTTGTTACCTACAACATTTACAAAGATGAAGGGTATAGCAGGAGAACTGAGAGAGATGAATATACCACTCAAACCTAAAGCGAGACTGATTAGATAGTGACCATATAGACTGAACCTCATATATAAACAGAAAGTTAAAGAGGAGATCAATCGAATGTTCGAAGTCGGCATAATCGAACCAGTCGAGGAATCAGAATGGATAAGCCCGATGGTAGTACAGGATAAGAAACAGGGAAGAGGGATTAGGATATGCGTCGACTTGAGGAAGTTGAACGATGCATGCCTACACTACCCATTCCCTACACCGTTCACGGATGAAGTGTTAGAGAATGTGGGGGGATATGAAGCTTACTCATTCACTAATGAATTCTCAGGCTACCATCAGATTAAGATAGCACAGGAGGATAGATACAAGACCATGTTTGCAACGGAATGGGGATCTTACCAATATACAGTCATGCCATTTGTACTGAAGAATGCACCAACAATATTCTCGAGAGTATTTATCACAACATTTAAAGAATTCATCCATCAGTTTCTCGAAGTATACCTAGATGACTGGACAGCATATAGTCTGTTGAAAAACCATGTGGAAGTTTTGCGCTTGATGCTAGAACGATGCAGACAGTGTCAGATATCACTAAATATAAATAAATGTATATTTGGAACATTGTTTGGGATACTACTGGGCCATAGAGTATGCCAACAGGGGCTATTGGTCAATCTGGTAAAGATCATAGTCATCATCAATTTACCAGAACCAAAAACAGTCTGTCATTTACGAGCAACGTTAGGACACACATGATACTACAGGAAATCCATCAAAGGATATGCACACATCACAGCACCAATGGAAAAACTATTAAGGAAGGATACAAAGTACCAATGGAATGACGAGTGTCAACACAGTCTGGATACTCTGAAGGAAAATGTGGTTATTGCACCAATATTAGTATTTCTAGACTGGGAAAAGACATTCCATGTGCATGTAGATGCATCAGCAATAGCATTTGGAGCTATCTTTGCGCAATCAGGAGTAGGAAACTTGGATCACCCGATAGCATTCACAAGAAGAAAATTGTCAGACTCATAACAGAATTATAACATGACGGAAAGAGAAGGCCTAGCTATGGTTTATGCACTGCAGAAGTTCATACATTACCTATTGGGAAAACATTTTAAGATGTTTACAGATCACTCAGCCCTGAAATACCTAATCAACAAGCCAGTGTTGGGGGGAGAATCTGTCGATGGTTATTTTTATTTCAATAATTTGACTTCGAAGTAATAGTCAAACCAGGAAAACTGAATGCAGGACCTGACCACCTATCATGGGTCACAAATGGAGAAGAACAGACGAACTTAGAAGACAATTTTCCGGATGCACAGTTATTCTCAGTACATATTGTTGACGACTACTTTGCAGAGATCATCCAGTACTTGATCATAGGTACTGTGCCGCAAGAATATACCACCACACAGAAGAAGAACTTGGTATTCCATGCAACCGACTATCAACTGATCACAGGACATCTATACAAGATGGTTGCAAATAGATTTTTATGAAGGTACATGTTAGAGCATGAACGACCAAGAATTTTAGCAAAATCCCATGAGGGAATGGCAGAAGGGAATTATGCAGGAAAAGCTATCGCGCATAAGGTACTCCACGTAGAATTGCAGTGGTCAACGATCCACAGACACTCGAAAGATTACTATCAAAGATGTGATGTCTGTCAAAGGGTAGGAAAACCCAACAGAAGGGACGAGATGTTGTTATGACCGCAAGTGACATTACAGGAATTTGATAAATGGGCAATAGAATTTGTGGGACCAATGAACCCACAAGACAAAAGAACAGGGACAAGATACATCATCACCACGATGGAATACCTAACAAGATGGGCAGAATCTGCACCAGTAAAAGACTGCAAGACAACTGCACACTTCTTATTTGAACAAGTAATCACCAGATTCGGCTGCCCAAGAGTTTTGATGAGTGACCAAGGCACGCACTTCATAAACAGCACCATCTGCGCGATGCTCGAAGAGTTTGAAGTTCATCATCAAAAGAGCACACAGTGTCATCCACAGGAAAATGGCACAGTAGAAGCCTTCAACAAAATCCTTGAGAACGCACTAACAAAGATCTGTAACATCAACAGAGACAACTAGGACCTCAAAGTACCAGCAGTATTATGGGCATATAGGACTACATGCAAAAATTTGACAGGTTACACACCATTCAAACTAGTCTATGGCCAAGAAGCAGTAGTGCCATTAGAATTTTTAGTACCCAGCTTACGTGTAGCAGCCATCACACAAATGACCGAAGAAAGTGCAATACAGGAAAGACTGAATCAGCTATTGTCAATGGAGGAAGACCGAATCATGGCAAGATTCCATCAACAAGTGAAAAAGGCCAAAGACAAATCTTGGCATGATTGACACATCAAGAAGAAGATGTTCAAGGAAGGAGATCTAGTATTTCTCTATGACAGCAAATCGTTTCAGCACCCAGGAAAGATGAGAATGCATTGGTTAGGAGCATACGAGGTAAAATATGTAATAGATAGAGGATTTATAAATTTAATAGATTTAGTAGGCGCAGACCTCATAGGAATAATCAATGGGAGCCAACTGAAACTGTACAAGGATAGTCGACCACCCAACGCGCAATAAAAAAAAAAAAAAAAAAAAAACTGAAAAGCGCGAAGCACGCTAGAGATAGAAAAGCCACATGACGTTTGAAACATGAATGTAGCAAAGGCAAGGAAAACGATTACATACCAAAGAAAAACGAGTGGGAAACGGAAAGTCGGCAAAAGCAGTATGACAGGACAACACTAAGAAAAATTAAAGCACGGCAAGGACTGATGGAACATCACATTAAACACGCCAACTGGAAATGGAAAAGTAAGCATAATGGAAAGTATGAAACTGCCGCAAATGAACTGAACCAACAGTTATGGTGCATTAATCGCATCATGGAGGAAGCGTCCTCGACAAGATTCATGACAAGCCCATACAACACGCGAGCATAGAAGCAACTAGTCTATTCGCGAAAGGAAAACAGAGAGAGAAACTGCAGCCAGAACGAACAGAGCAAGACCACAAAGCTCACCAAATTCATTCAAACTCAGCAAATGTTCGACAGTCACCACTATGGCACCATCGAAGCCCACATAACCAGGCCAGATCGACCAGGGTTCAAACTAGGTCACGAGGACCGCTGGAAGAAAACGAGCAGCAGCAGCCGGATATCGTCGATATCGATGAGATCCCATCCCCAGAGATGATACCAGTGAACTCTACACTTATATTGGAGGAGATTCAATGGACACAAGCAGAGGCCATGAAAGAGGATACGCCAGCAAAGGTGTAGGAGCCTTAGAACGAGGAAGCGGAGACCCAACGGGAAGTGCAACCAGAAAACACTAAAGCAGCCATGGAAGTTAACGGAATGGCATAGAATCAGGGAGCGAAAGGGAAACCAGATGAGTTGCAGGTACCCAGCCTGGGTCAACCAACAGAGGAGACTGTTGGAACTACCTCGTCTTGTCCAGAGTGGCTTACAAGGGAGGAACTGGGAATTTTTGGAACTTCGAACCAGCCACCATAGCAGGAAGACAGATTTCAGATACCGAGCTCACCTTGCAAGAAACCGACAGCATAAATTGTGCTACCACGCATACTATATGGAGTACAGGTAGATCTGCAGCTACTGGTTCACATCGGGAAGCTCAAGTATTTTTACCATGATGTATCAGACGAAAAGAAGTACCCAGAACTTGCCCTGAGGGTTTTTATGCAGAACATAGTGGTAAACCAACTTGGAGAAACAATCAGCCAACCACATCAGTGAGCAGTTGGACTGGACAGAACAAGAATTTTAGGGCTGCTGAAACTTCCAAATTTTGGCAGAGACTAGTACGCGACAACATGCGTCAAGAAGTTGTTAGTAGTCACACACGGAGGGGATATATGGCTGGACAAACCCGTCCCCATAACTATTGATATTATTGCATAGATAACAGGACTATCCAGTCAGGGCATGGATCCCACGCTGATTTTGTATGATAAATCCAAGGAGAAAGTGTTAGCAGAGGAAATGAAGAAGAAATATGGTACTGCTAGGTTAAGAAGAGGCATTATAATCATACATATCAACAATGCAGCAACACAATTGGGTGCAAAGATCTTAGCCTGTAAATTGTTAAGAAAATACTGCAAAGACGAAGTATCGGTAGGAGTCGTCGCAGTTGTAGCTCAATGCACAGAAGGCACCTCCGTGAGTTGGGCACCTTATCTATTAAACTTGTTCCAAGTGGACTGCATGGATGCGCAGGACCTCGGTGCAGAATTCCATTACTCACGGTTTCTCACCCTCATAGCCTTCATGGGATGGTGGGAACCAGAGTATGTAATTTTTTGTGCTCGACCGCAGCCAGCAGGAGCGAGATATCTATTACTGAAATCTGGGCCACAAGCCAGGCATAAGAGGGAGAATGGAATCATATTTGAATCTTACCTACGGGACATACATGAAGCTATCAGCTGATCATGGAGGATAACACCAGAGGCTATCGCGTGATATGGGGACATTGCTAACTTCTAGGCTACACGTCAAGCCATGTGGATACAACCAAGGCAAGATCCAGATAAACAGTGGCTACGGATGTGCTACTACATCATAGAGGGTGACATCAACATGGTCATCAACGAATGGCCTGATGAATGGAGAATCCCATCCATTCCCCAGGAAGTACCGGAAAGAATAGCAGAAGGAGAGGAAACGTAGGCAGAAACACAGCCTCTGCAAATCCCAGTGCCCAAGAAACCAAGGACGGGACAAAACAAGCTGACTCAGGCAGACGAAGGGTCAAAGAAGATAGAAACCCATAAGGGGAATAAAGCAACCAATGGATAGTTGAAACAAGCTAAGGGAGCATAAGAGACCGCCCCAAATCCCATCACACAAGAACCAAGGGGAACTAAGAGACCAGTTGTACAGGAAGTAGGCACGTGCAAGAAATCAAAGGTGCAACGAGCATCACTGGACTATACGATCATGGAGGACGATGGATAAATGATCGCCAGAATGGTCCAGGACTGTCTAGCAGAAGAATTTGATCACGCAACACACCACAGGGATAAACTGCAAAAAGATATGGCAGAAATGGGACATCTCCTCAGGACACTCGAGGATGCCTAGAGAGCAAGTAGAAGCAGAGGAATAGAGTCATCGACAACACATACCAACGAAATAATGGAGGTAGAAGAATGAGACCCACTCCTTCCAATGCCACAAGCACATGCAACGGTCTACATAAAACCTAGCATGTTTCGAATGGACGAAATCATGGGACAGACACCACTGAAGTATTTGGACCACATCCAATTGGTCTTGACGTAGATGCCATCAAGGGAACTATACAAATTGTAGGTTAGCGTCGACCACGAGATGCGGTCTCGGGCAGATGCAAATATTTGATCCAAGGTCCTCGTAATATTTGAGGGATTCTTTAATTTATTGCATCTAGTTTCAGGGAGAATGCCACAATTTGATTTTCTCTTGGATTGTTGGTTTAATATTCACTGGTATTCCTAAGCCTACTAATGTCCTCAAGTTGTGGGATAAACTGTGAGTTCATTCCAACCTATGACGAATCATCCAAGGGATCATTGGCATATACTTTTTCACTTCTAATTTGATCTCTCCCTCGATATTTCAAGATAAACTTCAATGACTTACAAATCCCTTGCATCATTCAATACCCATTGTTATTTTGTATGCTGAATTTATAAACTAACATTATAGTCTGAGTTTCATCATCAGTTTATTGCAAAGCTCACATCTCTTTTATAACTTCAGATTATGTATATTTTGATGCTCTTAAAGGTGAAACATTAATGCATGACACATTGCAAACTTTGGGCATTGTTTGCTTGGAATTAACACACTTTGTGTATCCCATGTCTTGCTATAAAAATCTCATCTCCACAGAAAATTTAGGAGGGGTCCCACCCTTTCCTTTACCACAGAAATTTCACCACATAACTTTAGAAAGGGGTCTGACCCTTTCCTTCTAGGTTGCGACAACCTTTAGAGGCTTGCGGCCAGTTTTAAGAAGGGTTACCACAGGGTGTTTTAAGTAGGTTCTAGCCCTTTACTTTTATTACAGACCTATTGAATTTAGTGTGACAACCTTAGAGAATCCCAGAACAGTCTGAGTTCCTTCCTTCTTCCATATTTAGGGGGTATGTCCCTTCTTCCTAGGCTCTGGCCTCTTTCCATACACCTTGGTTGCTTGTTCAAGGGTTGAATTTCACCACTGAATGAATATCTGACTCTCTTCATTTACCAAAGAAAATTAATTTAGGTCCAACCTCATCTCTTCATAGCTACAACAGAATTTTGGCATCCCTTTACCTTCCATGTGCAATGATTTTCTTCAAGCCTGCTTTGATACAATGTTGGATTTTCAATGAGATATGGATCATGTATCCTCTTTCATTTTTCTGTTTATCTATTACTTGAACCATAACTACTTCAGCAAACCAAGATCACAATAAGAATAACCATGCACAAGTACACAAGAAGTATCCTAGGAGGAGGCTAATACATCATATTCATCTCTGTCTCATGATGATGCACCTGGCACTTTGGTATTTCACACGTTCACCTTGTGCTCAGCCACGTGCACGTCCAACTCTGTAGATCTCCTTTCTCATTATGTTACACAGGAGAATCATCTCGAGTTATTCTCAACTCTCTATAAGGAGAAGGCCATCTCTATGTTCCAACTATGTCTCAGATAGGAACCACACGCCCCTCTCAGGGGTTCTCTCTCAGGTTTGTGTCCTGGTGAATGTATCACATAGTTGCAATCATCAACAATCTCACCATGTGGATGGCTTGGTCTTTATTCAATTTATGCTTTATCAATTTCTAGAATCATAACTATCAAATCTAGGGAATCACCCTTAGGGGGCCCTCATAAAGTTGATATCCTTAGTATCGAAAGGGTGAGCACGTGTCGATTTCATTTCTCGTTGATTATTCATTGGTCCAAACAATGCCTAGCTCAGCCTTGGTTGGGATACCATTCTACTTGGATAAATCAAATCGAACTCCTTAAAGGGAGTCTATGACCTCTTCCTTTATATAGGTATCCTTCTTCCCTCTTGGTGGATTTAATATCCTAAAAGAACTAGTGAGGATAAGGGGCCAACTCCACCTCCTCTGAACTTCATGGGATACGTTTTGTTCTAGAAAAGTGGTTTTCTCAAGCTCACTCTCATTATACCATGTGGTGATCACATATTATGAGATAAAATGTGTGAGCTTGAATGGGGGGGACCTGTTGAGCACCCAACACACCCTAAAATTCTATGTCCATTTTTTTACTTTTTGGGTACCACTTGATCCTTTTCACTGTTTGTTTTGCCTTCAGTATGAAACTAATACCTGCGCTTGTTTTTCATATTTCATGTTTGATTTTTATAAAGTTTTCTTGAACATATAACAAAGAATCATCTTAACCATTAAAGGGTACTTAACAACTACTTAAGGAATCGGCAAACTAAAGCTTTCCCCAACGCGCTTAGGAGTTTGACATCGGTAAAGATTAAAGGTGGAAAAAAATCGTTAGAGAAGTTTAAAATAACCGAACTCCGATCTTCATCGGCGTCGGCAGATGAAAGTATTTATTTTTGCGATTGAACTTTGGCAGGGGTATCATTATAGACCGATATGTTCGGCTTCGGTAGGAAAACGAAAAAGTAAGCGTCGTGAAAGGAGAGGAAAGGTATCGCCGATCGTCAACACCCGACGCGATTTCGGTGTCGGGGAGTTACAAAATAAAATACACATTAATTTTACATTTTAAAATGTTGATCCCCGACGCCACCCAAGTATAGGCGGTTGCAATATCTTTTCCCTTTAGTGCTTTCGACGTGAGTAGAGTACCTAAGTGAAATCCTTACCAACCATCTGAATGTTAAATTGTATGTTCAAATACTTTAAATAACCCAGGGTTAATGATGCCACGTCAACGTCAATCGATATCAAAAGTTTTAAAGGGAACATGTCAACAAATTTACAATGCAATAATAACAGTTATAAAATCCCATAATTTGCGTGAAAACTCAGATAAAAGAACACAGTTAATTTACATCCAAAAGGGAACGGGATACATTCAAAATGCTTCAAATTTTCATATAATTAAAAAAATTCCCGCCAAACTTGGGCCACATACAAATAGATACCGTCGACGTCTTTATTGACCAACCCGGTCACAGTGAGAGTATAAATCCCTTACAAAAAAAGAGAATAAATGTTAAGCATCACTTCGGGGAATGCAAAGCAAGGGCTCACCCATTATTCATCTCCTACGCACGCACCCTCTCCAAGACTACTTCTCACACCCTGTAATGTTTCCTTTTCCTCTTTTGCTAACATCCTCTGCGCCTCGTGCAACTGCACAATTATGTCTTGAGCTTCTCGAAGCTTTCTTTGGAGCCAAACTACGCTTCCTCTGTGACCCTGCGATGTCGATACCTCCTAGTTCTTCACCGCCAATTGGCTCCGCAACTCTCTATTTTCTTGGTAGAGTTCAGCTATGGCAAGCTGGGCCTGCTCTAACTGTTGGATGGAACTCCTGACAGGAGAACCCAGTGCTTTTTCCCTCCCCTTTCGTTCCCCACTTCCTTTACTGGTAGTTCCCACAAGCCCCGACCACTTAGTAAGCGTCGTAGACCCCTCAGTGGCGGGATATATACTCAGATAGCTCAGTTGCGGGGTGGTCTTCCTCCCTTTTTCCCGTATCTTTCCTAGGCCTCCCCCTTCTCCGTGGTGTCTGCTCCAGTGGGGGTGCAGCCCCAAGCATACCTCTTTCAGGCGTACTTCTCTCCACCCCAACTTCCACTAGAGGCGCCGACACCCTCTCCAAGCAAAAGTATGTACCTCTTTTCGAAGCTTCAAGGACACTGGAATCCAATAATAAATAGTCCCAGGCACGTTGGGGCTCGGACCTGGCACTCCGGCTACCTCGCAAACTCTGTCCCTTGTTCGAAGGGGATCCCATAGTGCAATAACATAGTGGCTTGGGCTTCTATAGATGATAAAGGACCACTACACCAAGTTGTGTATGAATAAACTCACAAGACTAGCGCTACAGAGGATGTCTTGCAGACTTAATGCATCACAGCTGCTCGTCAGATGTAATCCAGAACGCATAAAACATCGTCGATCGGAGTCGTAGGGGATGTGTAGTACGATCATTCCAATCTCATTAAACTCCCCAGCTTCCATTATTAACGAATGATGGTTGAAACACTTGGTGATACGGATTCTGGAGGCATTTAACGACTTCCTTACTATGGTATCCGAACTTCTGGGAGCATACACACGCACACTCAACTTTGGCGTCTTTTCCTAGCCCCAAAGGTTGAGTGGCTACTATGACGGTTCCAACGCTCATATCCATCGTACTCGATTTTCCACGCTATGGCGCGCTGACGTGACTTGTTTAAACTAAAGAGGAGTGGCGGAGGGGATAAAAGACATCGCAGGTCATTCAAAGGAGCAACTGGGATCACGTAAGTATTAAACGATCGAGACTAACGAGCTCCATAGGTATGCATCGGTCCATTATGTTTGTTGGTACCTTATATCATATTGCTTTATCACTAAACTATCTCAACCCCGATTGCAGGAAAGATTCCCCAATTACCGAACAAAGCTTGCTCCATGATCTCATCAATGAACCCGAAAGAAACACTGAAGCAGAATCGATAGAGCAATGAAGGATGTCGGGCTCCCCGAGTTCGGTACCCCTGATAATTTCATCAACCTAAGCGACGTGGTCAAGCTGCATGCCGAACAAGATGCGCTATGGACCAAAGAGTTTACAAATATAGCCAATGTGAGGCCAGGGAAAGTGCAACAATTCACAGAACATCTGATCAGAGACCGAACAATGCTACAATAGCTGAACTCCAGTTTAGTAAAGTACCTAGCACATGCAGTGGACATAAGGGGAATATATGCGGCCCCGATGGAACAGCACAGATTTCCATGGGCCCAAACTTGTGAAGAATGTTTTGTCATCTGGACTGAATACGAGAGAAGTCACCCGTTCCAAGAAGTATCTCAAGACGACTATTAAATAATTTGTTAGAAGATAACGCCACGTGGTGATTTTTGTTTTGTTTAAAATTCACTTAGCCATTAGTTTCAGTTAAAACTTTCTATTATAAATAAAGACACCGGCCAATTAGCAAAGGGTCGATGGTTGTTGTAAGACCCTTTCTTTTTTGTTGTTAAGAATTATTTTGAGACTGTTATGAATTGAGAAGTCCTTCTTGACCAAATACAAGCTATTTTCATCAGATGCAAGTGATTGGACTTGGAGAATAACTACTTCCTATCCTGTTTCATGAATGATGCAGTAATGAGTAAGAGCAATTAATTTTGTTGTCAAGTTATCTGGTGCAATGTCTTGATGTTCTTTGCTTTAATGATGAATATAAATCGTTGTGTGATTACGTGATGCATGGTTATGGTGGATGAATTATTTTTCTTTCTATTATCTTATTACATATATGCTTTCTTCCTGATAGTTAGTTTCTCAGATAGTAATTGGATGCTCACATGGTTAATGTATTAGTACTAGGCATGTGGTATAGAGTAATTGTCTGCATGTTGAGAAATGGGTTATCCCAAGCTTAACATCTTCCCCAGTAGTTAAAACTTAATCATGTTGTTTGTCAAGTTGGTTTATATTGGCTTGCATCTCTCATATCAACCCCACCCAAGAGAAAATACAGAAGAAAACAGTCATAACTGAAGGAAGAGCCTTCACAAGAAAACACAAAATCCCATCGATCTGGAGAACCATTCCATTTTAAACATTACAGAGTCTAATTAGGCCTCGGTGGTGGGTTTGGTTCCTACTATTGAGTCAAGGGATTTATGACCCATCAACAGAATTGGTGCTAGAAGGAGGGCCTAAGAATGAATGGTTGAATATATATTTTATCTATCATTTCAAACAGCCTGCAGATTCGTAACAGCCCACATGCATGGCTAGTCCTTCATAATACATCCCACACACATTGAGTATTCCCGAAATGGATAAGTCACCCCAACCCGAGGAAGAACCTTTTCACCCTAAAATACCTTATGCCCTTCCTCACGATGAAGTGAATCAATTCAGGAGAATCACTATATCCTACGCTCGGTAGATCGGTGCGTTGTCCTTATCTCCCATCCTCCCTCAAAGAAAAAAAAAAAGAAGACCAGTGGTTAGCACTCCTGACAAGGTTTTCATACACTCCGTAGAAGACTTAATAGATTTCGCAATTACCAAAAACCAAGAACCTCTCGATCTGATACCTGAAATGTTAGTCGTCAACGTCTCTGAGCCAAACGACTTTTCAGATGAAGAAGAGTTCGACTTGAATTCTAAAGATGTGGAGGGTAATAATAACCATGAGGAAGAAAGAGAAATCCTTATTCAGAACAACCAGCCCTAGTTGGCAGGAGATGTCGTCGTCATCGTTGGACGAGTACATAATCTTCCCCGACATCCAGAGAAGCTGCTTCCTAAGTACAACCCTGAAACTTCGGGTTTACCTGAAGATCATATCAAGAAGTTCATACTTGCGATCAGAATTATGAATGTTCAACATGAAGACGTAGTTTGCAGACTCTTCCCCTTCACGTTTGAAAATTCATCTTCCACGTGGTATTTCAATTTTCCAGTAGGATCTATAACCAGCTGGACCAAGTTCCAGAAAGATTTTCTAGATAAATTTGTAGAGGAAACTACCACGGGAGCCCTGATGGTTGAGTTGTTCGCAACCACCATGAGTTTGAAAGAGAGGGTCAAATATTTCAATCAGAGATTCACGACCATCTTAAACAAATTCCAGCCTGCGGAAAAACCAACTCAAGAGTTGCAAATCGAGGTTTATGCCAACGCGCTCCCAACGTCTATTTCTATGTTTTTAAAAAGAGCCGCTAAGTAAATCCTGGCAGAAAATTTTGAGGATGCCAAGACCATAGAATTCTAGATGAAAGGATGTAAAGAGGGCCAGGTCTCTTTAGTGAAAAAGGAAATCCATCCCCCTCTCAGGAGAGGACTCCTTCTGACTAGACCTCTAGGAAAACCAGTTGAACAAACTCCCGACAAAGGTAATGGTGATATAGAAGATCTACAACGCATGGTTAAGAAATTATCAAACGAAATCATAGACATGAAGAGAAATGCAGGGGAGGGAAGCCAAGGCCAAAGGCCCTATAATCCTTTCTTTAAAATAAATCTACCTTTCAAATCAATTGAACCTCCCCCCACTAACTTAAATATCGATCTAGGGAATGTCGCGTTTGATTCTTTTTGTACTTATCATAAGGAAAGCCACTCTAAAAGAGACTGCCCTCAATGGGTACATGCTATGAATTTGATGGCCAATCAATTTCTAGACGAAGTCTCCCTGACCGAACAGCCAAGCAGTTCGGTTATGAATATTGTTGACCAGGAATAAGTTGACCCACCATGAGATACAGCCATGATAATATGGGACCCCAACCTGATCATTCCTTTCGATGATTTGTTTGAGTCTCGGGACCAACCCGTGGAAGTTTCAGTGATACAGACATGCAGTAAGGGCCCGCCCGGCTCCAAGGATACCAACGCCACCTGAGCCTCACAAATTAAGTTAAATCTCGAGCACCCAAAAACATCTTTCGCTCTTGGTAAAAATCCTATAAGCATTCATACCCAGGAATCTCCCAAGCTAGATTACAACATGGTCAAAGATTTGAAGAATCTAAAGGCCAATATTTCAGTTATGGATATATGCAGGATCCCTCAGCAAAAATACTTTCTATTACAGGCCTTGAACTCTGCGAAAAAATCGACGATGGGAAATTGCTCAGAAATAAGTTTGACTCACACAGATCCAGTGGGAAAACCAACTGTGAATACTTGTTCGAGAGATAGAAAGGAAAAACCTTTTTTCCCCCCATTCCTCCTAACGTTTTAAATCTTCAATAGAAACCTCCACAACTGTTTCGTATATTATGGAGCATCTTCCAACATCATGCCCTTGTCTGTTTGCAAGAAATTGAATGTCGTTCTTCTCAATGTTGATAAACATGTCATACAACTGGACAGGACCCAAGTCAAGGTCATAGGAATACTCAAAGATGTGATGATCAGAATATCGATGCACCCCACATTTGTGCAAGTGATCGACATTATTGTAGTAGATATCCCAGAGACATATGGGCTATTACTGAGTCAAGATTGGTCTGAAAAGATAAACGGATACTTCAGTATGGACTGAGCACACCTTTGGCTACCACTAAAGGGATACAAGAACATGATCAGAATCGACAAGGAGATATATCTAAAACATACGGTCACTGATTTAGAAACCCCTAACGAGCCCTCGTCCACAGATTTCCCCATACTGGGCAATTATTCCTGTGAATCCTACTTTGGAAATTCCCCCCCCTCCTATCTGATGTTCCTCTTACCCAAAACTCTGAATTTATTTTCCAATAGAAATCGTCAATACCGATAGGGAACACCCTCTTCTGCCAAAAATCGGCGCTAGAGCTTGTGAAACAAGAGGTCAGGGAGCAAGAAACTAATAAGGGAAACGAAAATAGTGATTCCCGTTCACAAGTTTGGACCCTCTATTTTGATGGATCTAAATCTCAAGAAGGGTCTGGAGCAGGATGCATCTTCATCGATCCTATTGGTAAATATCATTTCTTGTCTTATAGGCTAGAATTCGAATGTACCAACAACACTACCGAATATGAAGCGTTGGTACAAGGATTAAGGAAGGCCATCGATTTGGATATCAAAGAACTGAAAGTTTTCGGGGACTCTGAAATTATTGTTAGACAAGTAAGAAATACTGTACATTTCAATTCTCCTCATTTGAAGAACTATCAGTAGGAGGTGAATAGGTTAATAGATCACTTTGAGGATTTTAATATCATTGTGATCCCCAGAACAAAGAATATTCTTGCTAACTCCTTGGCCAAATCCACTTCTAGGTTGTTGCCTTAAGAAGATTATGAAGCCTCCTGATTCACTGTGGAGTTGCTCTACAAACCGTCGATACCTAATAAAATTTCCAATTGGAAAGTCTTCGAAGGAGATGAACAAATCATAAACTTCTTAACTAACCAATATAATTTCAAAGATCTCTCTATTGATGATGACGAATTCCAAGAGTTGTCCACAAAAACTGATCCTCAAACGGGACAACCTATGGATAAATCAAAGGGTCACACGATCCTGAAAGGGATAGCTAATCTAAAAAATCTATTTGATCTGAAAGAGATATTTAGGGGACCCAAAAATGCAAAGACTGGTAGCTCTTGTCCCCTACATAAAACTATAAATCTTGGAGCCCCAGAGATTTCAAATAATGTGAATCTGGGCAAGACTATATCTAAGGAAGAGAGGAAATTTTACCTCAAATTATTCAGACAATACTAGGATGTCTTCGTGTGGTCCTATAGGGATTTGAAAACATATGATACCTGCATCATTCAACACACCATCCCTTTAAAACCGGAAGTGAAACCTTTCCAACAGAAGCTCTGAAAGTATCACCCATCCCTGGAACCTCTTATGTATCAGGAATTAAAGAATCTTTTAGATTCCAAGATCATTTTTCAGGTTAGGCATTAACCCTTATGTATCAGAATTAAAGAATCTTTAGATTCCAAGATCATTTTCAAAGTTAGTATTTCACAGGTGAACCTTGTTTCGTGAGGAAAAGTCAAGGAGATCCTACCATGCTTAGATTTTAGGAACCTCAATAGGCCTTCAGAAAAGGACAATTACCCAACCCCACCAATCTAACAACCCCAAGAGACCATGTTCCGCTCAGATCTTCTCTACTAGACATTTTTAGGTTATAACCAAGTCCTTATTTCAAAGGAAGATCATTTAAAAAACCACCTTCCAAACCAAATGGGGAACCTTCACTTCTATAAGTACGCCTTTCAAGTTAATTAATGCAGGAGAAACCTTCCAAAGAGCCATGGACGTAGCTTTCCGGGGACTAATCAATAAATGTGTGGTAGTGTATCTAGATGACGTAACAGTGTATTCAAAGAACAGAGAAGAGAACATCCAACACTTAACTCAGATTTTCGAGAGGTGTAGGAAATACGGTATATCCTTAAACCCAAAGAAAACTATCTTTGGTTTTGAGGAAGGTAAGTTGTTAGGTCACATTATATATCAAGCAGGGATTCACATAGACCCAAAAAGGATTAAATCCATAGCTCAACTCCCTTACCCCATAACAAGAAAGTTATGCAGAACTTTTTTGGGAAAATCAATTTTGTGAGGAAATTCACTCCCGACTTCGCAGAAATCATCAAACCCTTAAAAAAAATGATTCGCAAATATTTCAAATTTAAGTGGGATGATGAGCGAAAGATTCCTTCAACAATATCAAGGTTGCTATTTCCCGAGCCCCGGTGTTGCGAAGTCTCAATTTCAATAGAGACATTTTCCTTTATACTTTTTCCTCTGATCAATCGCTAGTTGCATTCTTGAATCAAAAGGATGATGACAACAATGAAGCCCCGGTGTCATTTATGAGTACTAATCTTCAAGGAGTAGAGCTCAATTATCTTGATGTAGACGAACAGGCCTACACGGTTTATAAGGCAGTAAAACATTTCAGGTCTTACATCCTCAAGAATCATACTAAAGTAATTGTGCCACAACCTATAGTATGATCCTTGTTCACCCAGCAGGAAATGAGGGAAAGAAGGGGGAACTAGATGGTGGTAGTCCAGGAATTTGATCTAGATATAAAACCTGCAAAACTAGTAAAAGGACAAGTTTTGTGCAAGCTTGCAGACGAATCCCAGGATCAATTAAATGAAGATCTCGGATGGGAGAATGAAATGGAACTATGGTGTGGTGAAGTAGCATACATATCCCTGGGACAAGACTCCTGGTATAAATATTTAACGTATCTTCTACATCATGGAATTTGTCCCAAAAACCTCAACCCTAGAGAAAGGAGAGCCCTGAGATTAAAATCTGCACTATATCGTCTTATAAATTTGGTGCTCTTTCAGATCAATTATGATGGGGTACTATTAATATGTCTCAAACGAGAAGATGCATACAAGGTACTGAAATAAATCCATGATGGCCTCGTCAGGGGACATTTTGCAGGAAACACTATTGCTAATAAGATTCTAAGAGTCGACTATTATTGGCCCACCTTGTTCAAGGATGCTCATACTTACGCTAGAAACTGTAAGACTTGTCAAATAAGCGCTGGAAAGGAGAAAAGAGCGGTGGTCCCACTCCAACCTGTTACTGTCTCTCGGCCTTTTGAGCAATGGGGGTTGGATATCATAGGAGAAATCACACCTAGCTCCTCAAAACTACACAAGTACATTCTTACTTCCACCGACTATTTCACGAAATGGGTAGAGGCCATCCCTCTGAATCATGTAAACGAGAAGTTAGGGATCCAATTCATAGAATAGAATTTGATCACAAGGTTTGGTGTCCCTTCTATTCTGGTCTTTGATAACGCAGCTTACTTTTCTTCCACCCTATTGATGGAGTTTTCTCTAGACAAAGGAATCATAATCAAGTACTCTGCAAATTACTATCCCCAGGGAAATGGTGTGGTTGAATCAACTAATAAAAACCTAGTAAGGATATTAAAGAAGATGGTTACGGATAACCAAAGAAATTGGCATAATCTACTCTATAATGCTCTATGGGTCGATAGGGTCACACCCAAAGAAGCTATAGGAAATTCCCCATACTTTTTGGTCTACAGTCAAGAAGCCATCCTCCCAAATGGACTCTATCTTCTGTCTCTTCAGCTAGACCAAGATTCAAGTGAAGAAACCTCATTGGCCATGAAACAACGAATTAACACTCTACTCATGCTAGAAGAAGAGAGAGAAAAGGCTAATTCAAAATTCCTAGATCACCAACAGATAGTGAAAAGATGGTTCGATAAGCATAAGGCTAAAGAAAAGAAATTTTAAGTAGGAGACTTAGTCCTGAAGTGGGACAGAGAAAATGAACCTAAAGGGAAACATTCTAAGTTTCAGAGTCTATGGCTTGGACCTTTCCAGATAGCTGAGAAAATCAAGGCAGACACTTATCAGTTGCAAATTTTGAGGGGGAAACCTAATGCCCTCCCAGTAAATGGCCAAGCCCTAAAACAATACTTCCAATAAAAAATAAAAAAATAAATCAGGGCATGAGTCAGGGTCAAAGGAAACTAAGGAGGAATAGAGATTCTTCTTTCACCCAATGAATCGCCATTTGTTGAGTACTCAACACACCCTAAAATTCTATGTCCATTTTTTACTTTTTGGGTACCACTTCATCCTTTGCACTGTTTGTTTTTCCTTCAGTATCAAATTAATACCTACGCCTATTTTTCATATTTCATGTTTGATTTTTTTTAAGTTTTCTTGAACATACAACAAAGAATCATATTAACCATTAGAGGGTACTTAACAACTACTTAAGGAATCGGCAAACTAAATCTTTCCCCAACGCGCTTAGGAGTTCGACATCGGTAAAGATTAAAGGTGGAAAAAAATCATTTGAGAATTTTAAAATAACTGAGCTTCGATCTTCATCGGTGTCGGCAAACGAAAGTCTTTATTTTTGTGATTGAACTTTGGAAGGGGTATCCCCGAAGACCGATTCGTTCGGCTTCGGCAGGAAAATGAAAAAGTAAGCGTCGCACAAAGGACAGGAACGGTATCGCCGATCGCTGAAACCCGACGTGATTTCAGTGTCGGGGAGTTACAAAATCAAATACACATTAATTTTACATTTTAAAATGTCAATCCTCGACGCCACCCAAGTATAGGCAGTCACAATATATTTTCCTTTTAGTGCTTTCGACATAAGTAGAGTCCCTAAGTGAAATCCTTACCAACCATCCGAATGTTAAATTTTATGTTCAAATACTTTAAATAACCCAGGGTTAATGACACCATGTCAACATCAATCGATATCAGAATTTTTAAAGGGAACATGTCAACAAATTTACAATGCAATAATAACAGTTATAAAATCCCATAATTTGTGTGAAAACTCAGATAAAAGAACACAGTTAATTTACATCCAAAAGGGAACGGGATACATTCAAAACGCTTCGAATTTTCATATAACTAAAAAAGTTCTCTCCAAACTTGGGCCACATACAAATAGATACCATCGGCGTCTTTACTGATTGACCCGGTCACAGTGAGAGTATAAAACCCTTACGACAAAAGAGAAGAAATTTTAATCATCACTTCGGAGAACGCAAAGCAAGGGCTCGCCCATTATGCATCTCTTACATGTGCACCCTCTCTCGGACTACTTCTCACACCCTGTAACGTTTCCTTTTCCTCTTTCACTGACATCCTCTGTGCCTCGCGCAACTGCACAGTTGTGTCTTGATCTTCTCAAAGCTTTCTCTAGAGCCAAACTATGCTTCCTCCGCAACCCTGCGACGTTGATACCTCCTTGTTCTTAGCTGCCAATTGGCTCCACAACTCTCTATTTTCTTGGTAGATTTCAGCTATGGCAAGTTGGGCCTGCTCTAACTGTTGGATGGAACTCCTGATGGGAGAACCCAGTGCTTTTTCCCTCCCCTTTTGTTCCCCGCTTCCTTTACCGGTAGTCCCCACAATCCCTGACCAGTTAGTAAGAATCGTAGACCCCTCAGCGGTGGGATATACACTCAGCTCAACTGGGGGGCGGTCTTCCTCCCTTTCTCCTATATCTTTCCTAGGCCTCCCCCTTCTCTATGGTGTCCTCTCTTGTGGGGGTACGGCCCTAAGCATACCTCTTTCAAGCATACTTCTCTCCACCCCAACTTCCGCTAGAGGCGTTGACACCCTCTCCGAGCAAAAGCATGTACCTCATGTCGAAGCTTCAAGGACACTGGAAGCCAATACGAAAGAGTCACGGGCACGTTGGGGCTTGGACTTGGCACTCCGACTACCTCGCAAACTCTGTCCCTTGTTCAAAGGGGATCCCATAGTGAAACAACATAGTGGCTTGGGAATCTACAGATGATAAAGGACCACTACACCGAGTTGCATCTGAATAAACTCACAAGACCAGTGCTACAGAGGATGTCTTGCAGACTTAATGCATCATAGTTGGTCGTCGGATGTAATCCAGAATGCATAAAACGTCGTCGATCGGAGTCCCAAGGGATTTGCAGTACGATCATTCCAATCTCGTTAAACTCTCGGGCTTCCATTATTGATGAATGATGGTTGACACACTTGGTGATACAGATTCTGGAGGCATTTAATGACTTCCTTACTACAGTATCCAACCTTCTAGGAGAATGCACATGCACGCTCAACTCTGGCGTCTTTTCCCGGCCCCAAAGGTCAAGTGGCTACTATGACGATTTCGACGCTCATATCTGTCGTACTCGATTTACCATGCTATGGCGCACTGACATGACTCGTTTAAACTAAAGAGGAGCAGCGGCATGGATAAAAGACATCGTAGGTCATTCAAAGGAGAAACTGGGATCATGTAAGTATTAAACGATCGAGACTAACAAGATCCATAGGTACGCACCGGTCCATTATGTTTGTTGGTACCTTATATCATATTGCTTGATCACTAAACTATCTCAACCCCGATTGCAGGAAAGATTCCCCAATTACCAAACAAAGCTTGCTCTGTGATCTCGCCAATGAACCCGAAAGAAACACCGAAGCAGAATCGACAAAGTGATGAAGGAAGTCGGGCTCCCCGAGTTCAAAACTCCTGATAATTTCATTGACCTAAGTGACATGGTCAAGTTGCATGCCGAACAAGATGTGCTATGTACTGAAGAGTTCGTAAAGATAGTCGATGCGAAGCCAGGGCAAGTGCAACAATTTGCAGAACATCTGATCAGATCTCGAACCATGCTACAACAGTTGAACTCCAATTTAGTAAAGTACCGAGCGCATGCAGTGGACATCAGGGAAATATATGTGGCCTCGATGGAATAGCACATATTTCCATGGGCCAAAACTTGTGAAGAACTGTTTGTCAGTTGGACTGAATACAAGAGAAGTCACCCGTTCCAAGAAGTATCTCGAGACGAATGTTAAAGAAGTTGTTAGAAGATAACACCACGTGGTGATTTTTGTTTTGTTTAAACTGCACTTAGCCATTAGTTTCAGTTAAAACTTTATATTATAAATAAAGACATCGACCAATTAGCAAAGGGTTTATGGTTGTTGTAAGACTCTTTCTTTTTGGTTGTTAAGAATTATTTTGAGACTGTTATGAATTGAGAAGTCCTTCGGGAACAAAGACAAGCTATTTTCATCAGATGAATGTGATTGGACTTGGAGAAGAACTACTTCCTATCATGTTTCATGAATGATGCAGTAATGAGTAAGAGCAATCAATTCTGTTGTCAAGTTATCTAGTGCAATGTCTTGATGTTCTTTGCTTTAATGATGAATATAAATCGTTGTGTGATTATGTGATGCATGGTTATGGTAGATGAATTATTTTGCTTGCCATTATCTTATTGCATATGTGCTTTCTTCCTGATAGTTAGTTTCTCATACAGTAATTGGATGCTCACATGGTTAATGTATTAGTACTTGGCCTGTGGTATAGAGTAATTGTTTGCATGTTGAGCAGTGGGTTATCCCAAGCTTAACCTCCTCCCTGGTAGTTAAAACTTAATCCTTTTGTTTGTCAAGTTGGTTTATACTGGCTTGCATCTCTCATATCAGCCCCACCCAAGAAAAAATACAGAAGAAAACAGTCCTAACTGAAGGAAGAGCCTTCACAAGAAAACACAAAAGCCCATCAATAAATTGGTCGGATCGCAAGATCTGGAGAACCATTCCATTTTAAACGCTGCAGAGTCTAATTGGGCCTCGGTGGCGGGTTTGGTTCCTACTTTTAAGTCAAGGGATTTAGGACCCATCAAGAGGACCTTAAAAACTATGTGATAGCATTGTTTCATGTTAAACTAGATAAAATTGTATAAACACTTAAATGATTAATGTGTCAACATTTTTTCGTTCCACCCAACACATATCAAACTAGTTAACATGACCAAAAAAAGGGTTGTCCTAAACTTTCTACCTTTAGACTTTTAATTTCCAATGCCCAATTTTCTCTGGAAATGATGCTAGGATATTTAGGAAATTCATAAGTTCATTTTCTAAGTATTTTTCCAGCTCTTATGAATATTTTGTTATGGATATAGAATCCTATTAGTAAGATGATTTCAATTTTTAGATCCAAGAAATTTTACTCTATCTTATTTCTACCTTGTCTAGTGCGCTTTTTGAGCCAATTCAACTCACTTTTGGGATTATTTTAGTACAAATAGCTTGTTGTTTGTATATATTATTCGTTGTTTGTATATATTATTCTTTGTTTGAAAATTATATCAATATTAAAGTACATGGTTGTAGGTGTTAAAGGATAAATTGACTCATTTTTCGCACACAGATACATAAGAAAAATATTAGATAAGTTCTCCTAGACACCGATGAACCCCGAGAGATATTATAGTTCAATTTTCGGAGCCTATAAGGGTGTTCATAGCTTGTTTTTTTCTCTAATTATTTTTCTGGTCCAAAAATTAGTAAGCTTTACATTCACATCCACCTCACACAATCACCACTTCCCATCCTTTTTGTCCATCTAGGGAGATGAGGGAGAACAATACCTAATATCGGTGGTCTTGAGAGGGATTGCACATAAGTCCCTCACCTCTCCTTCTTTCTCCTTTCACCACCTTAGACACAACATCATTCAAGGTGTGGGTAGTTGTTTCCTTGTTCCAAGTTACCAAAGAGGCTTGTAATTTACTCAATCACTAGATAGGTAGGGTCCATCCTCCGCAGATGGATTTTCCTTATATCATGTTCTTTTTCTGGTGACTTGAATGGGGACACTTGAAAACCTCATTTTCTTTGAACATATCCCAAACTTCATACTAAATATTGAAATAAAATTCTCAATTTTACCTTCTGCAAGTCACTCATCATATTCATTTCCCCCATATTTTGACACATAAACACAAGGAAAGATCATCAAGTTATTCACCAAATTTATTTGGTACATGTTATATTTCAATTCCCCATTAAATTTGCATTGGCTTAGGGAGCCATATATTCCATCAATATTTCTTTCTCATACCTTGGCATTGCATGATCCTACTTTTCAACCTCAATTGAAACAGTATTTAACTATCATAACTACCTTTTCACTTGAAATAAAACCTAAAACAAACTACTTGTTTAGTTGGGTTATGTCAACACGTTGTTAGAAAGAATATGTTTTTTGGTGAAGTCTTTCATAATCAAGACTATCTTACATGATTCCCTTGCACATTGACGAGGTAGAAACATCCTAAGAGTAGGGAAACAATGTATGCTAGGATTATAAAAAGTCAAATATCATGAAAATAAGAAGTAAAAAGGGACATACATCTAGGAACTAGAGAATCTCATTACTCCTATCATATAAGTTGAGTCGCCCTCTTCCCCTTCTCTTGTTCAGAACTCCATACTAAAACAAACACTGATAAACCCATTGACAATTACAAACCCTCAAGTTATTTCCATAACTCTTGCAACAAGTGATGTTGTTCCCTCACCCTCCATTCTGATGATAGAAATACCTTGGAAACCCAAGACCCCTTTGGCCTTGACTCCTCCTTTATATGAAATACCTATTGATGCATCAAGTTCCTAAGTTTAGTAGAAATCATCCACTAAATATTGAAGAGAACATTCAAAAAATTTATGATGCATTAGCACTCATGGATATAACAACCCTTGATTTCATCATTATATTGTTTGTTAGAACCTTCGAAGGGGAGGCAATGACATGGTATTTCTTATTTCCCAATGAGAGTATTATGGATCAGAACACTATGGTCTAAGAATTCAATAAGTGCTTCCAAGGAGTGGATGATGTGGATTCCCTACTTAGGTATTTCATTACCATATATGTTTATGATGGTGATCCAATCCAGGATTTCAACCAATACTTTACCTCCACCTTAGGAAAAATCCCACCTGCTTCACAACCATCCAGAACAACTTGTTTCATTACTACATGATTGTAATGAATCCAAATGTAAAATACATGTTGAAATACAAATTAGTAACCACTTTATATGAGACCAAGGAAAGTTCCCTATAAATCAATAAAAACATGGAGGAAATGTATATGGATTCTTCATCTATAGCACATCCCCATTTCAACGGGAAACCTAGGATTGAAACAATTCAAAATGAGGGGCCTTCATATGATTCTTCACCTATCCAAACTTTGAGGATGGAAGAGATGGAAAGTCCTAAAACATTAAAATTATTAATGAACATAAATAATTCCCTTAATCGAAAATTCAATGACTTTCAACTTTATACACCTCCCAGGAGAAGGCATGTTCTTCACCCTCCTACTCCTCCTAGTCATATTGTTGTTGAAGTGGATTGGTGTCACGTTTTCCAATAATTTCATGATCTTGAGTACTCTTACTTATATAAATGTCATTAGTACTTGTCTAAAGAAAACAAGACACCTTTATCTCCAATTAACAAAAAACTTGCCTCCACTTCTTAGAATGACCATGTTAACATGAAAGAGTATGCACTTTATAATAATGACCCTCCTGCTTTTGGAATATTTGTTGTAGAAACTAGGAATTGAACCTCTATACCAAATATGCAAGGATTTTATGAGACCAAAACTAATCCTAAATATAATAGTAAAAAAAAAGTTTCCATGAGTGGTATATCCCCTTCTTCTTTGAGTAATAAAGTTCCTTGGGTTCCAAAAAAAGTAAACTTATCTAATGAGCTACCTCCTCCATGCTTTGCAAATATTAGGACATTACAATGTAGTTGAATATCTATAAACATCCCAACCATATAGCCTTATTATATACTCTTAGGACACCAACTCATTTTGAAAACCTTTCTCATGTCCTATAATATCCTTCTCCTCCATGATTAGGACTACGAGATTTTCCTTCTAAAGAGGCCTCCTCTCAATCAAAGGAGGCATATGATTTCATTGATTTAAATCTATGAGTTCCTCCCTTTTATGTCTTCGTGAATATTTTTTATTATGTACTCCATATTGTGTCATGGACATGGGATCAAGGCTTCAAGCCATAGTGTTATGCCTCTTCTAGTTATGAGGAGACTGGGTCTTGGGTACATAGGTCCTTGTAAAGCCCTGTTAGATTTGGATTCAAGAACAAAATAAATTATTGGTTATACCAAAGAGTTAGGTATTGCTTTTAAACAAGAACTTAATGTCAGTATGCGTATACATGTGATTGTAGCATACATACCTAAATCATATGGCATGCTTTTAGGGAGAGAGTGGTCCTACAAACTCAAGAATTGTTGCTACTTCATGTAAGAAACCCACTTCAAATTTCCTCATAAAGGTGTGCAAGTTAACATTATAAGAGAGCCTAAATATCAACAGTAAGTTGTACCTTCTTCATACAACACTAGACATGTGCCTTTCCAAGACATAGGGGCATGTACTTATATTGTATTGTCAAAAGAAGATATTTGTGACCTCCTTCCCAAGTGAGATGAAATGATTTGGAGTATGGACTTTGATGGTGCCAAATCCAATCATGGATCCAGTGATGGGGTCCTTCTATGTGACCCCAAGGGAAATAAAATACATTTCTCTCTGAAATTAGAGTACCCTAATCCCAATAACATGGTTGAATATGAAGAATTAGTTTAAGGCCTCCAAAATGCCTTAGATCCGGGAATTCACTATCTATTGGTTAGTGGGGATTCAGAGTTAGTTATGAACCAAATATAGATCTCAAATAGTACTATTTAAGGGATAAAGAACTTATCGAGAATTTCTTGTCTTTAAACATTCAAGCCATATCTATGGCTACAAACCATGTAGTTGATATTTTATATTTAGTTGGCTCCTACTCTATTTCATATTTAATAAGATGTTTTTAGGATATTAAAGTTCAAATTTTACATAGGCTTGCATTACTTGATAACATTGATTCTTGATAAGTTTTCAATTTTGACAAAAAAAATTGTAGATTCCTTCAAAACAAGGGGGAATATGAATACTTGCAGATTTTTCAAGAGGTAGAAGAGAAAATCAAGGATACAATCCAATTGAAAATGACCAAAACACCTCCTATATTGTCCATGTTACAATCTATGTTTGATTCCAATGATACTTCTACCTCTTCACCTAGTATTAATAGTGAATTAGTTAGGAAGGTTAGACACTTGTAGTCGTAACTAGCTCTTGATTTGTCACATTGATGTTATCTACAGAAGGTGGAGTAGAGTCATCAAATAAAATATGAAATTGGTTTTCATCCTAGAAATGTCAACTATCCATATACCAATCATCACAATCATCATTGTAATCATACCAAACATATATTTCTTGATTATATTATGTCGAGATGTAAATTTCAATGATATCCCTCTTATATCTTTCTTGGATCTCTTGCATTGCAAGAGTAAAGTACCAAGAATAACAATCACGCTTGAAAGAATTCCAAACAAGTTCTTCTTGAGCATATTCTGTCAGAATGGCAGGATAAATCTGAAGGTGTTCCCTTATTATATCACCGAGAGATTTTAGGGACATTGGAAATTTTGTAGAGGTTGGAGTGCATTGAATATACATCGTAAAAACCTCATATCATATTCCATAAGAAAGAGTTGAAAATAATCTATCTAATGACACTAATCTGGTAACAATCTAAGCACCCTGTGAAAAGTTATGAACTCTGTAGTCTCGGCGTTGTCACGAAGACCCTAGATAATGACCAATTTTAAATCGGCTATATCTTCACTTCCGGAGCTCTGATTTGGGTGATTCGTTTTTTGAAATTATATATTTCTAAAAGAGGAAATCAGATATGTAATTGTTTTTGGCAAGTTCAGCCCCAGCTGCTACAGAAATCATAAAAATCACATGGTCGTCCATGGAAAAACCCTAAAAATAACAGATTTTAAAATGTCGATAACCTTACTTCCCAGACTCCGTTTCAGACCATTTTTTTTTAAATGGGTGTTTTTCTGAGATAAAATCATATGCATAACCAGTTTTTTCAAATTTCACATAGAAATATACATAAATCGTCTGGAATGTCACAACCCTCTTTTTCTTCTCCAGAAAAAATTACAAAATAAAAAATAAAAAATAAAAAAATAAAAAAAAATTGTCTACAATTCCTACCAAGGAAAGTGCTATGATGCCAATTGTTAAGGTCCAAATACTTGCATACAGAAACACCAAAAATATTCATAGAACAATATAGAAGAACCACACTTTTATTATTATCAAATCCTTAGGGTAGGGAAACACCATACAATGGATCCTATTATGGAAGGGATCCTCTCCTGTTCACTTTCCTCTTCGAGGGGGCATCCTCCTATTGAACTACCACTCCACATACAATGATGATTATTCACCCCTAATTACATTGATTGAACCCCTTTATATAGTGCTACCAACCACCTAAGAACATTCTAGAGGTGGAACATTTTAAGAAGTCCTCTTACATTTATTATATCCAACTACCATAGTGTGCCTTATTTAATACTATAGTGGACCTAGTCCACCTTACATTGAATGAACTCCACTATTATCAATATTCTCCCCCACCCCCCTCCCCCCACTACCTATCTATCTACCTAACATTCCACCCCTCTTATGAAAGTGTTGTCCTCAACGCTAGTTACGAGGGTGTACAACCATATACCAGGGTCCCATGGATAAGTGTGGAGGTAGCTAGAGAGGTAGTGGATTCCATTCAATGTAAAGTGGACTAGGTCCACTATATTATTAAATAAGGCCCACTATGGTAGTTATATATATAATAAATGTAAGGGGACTTATTAGAAAGTTCTGCTTCTAGAAGATTTCCTCTCTAGAATGTTCTTAGATGGTTGGTAGGACTATATAAAAGGGTTCAAGCAATGTAATGGGAAGTAAAGAGAAGTATTGTAGTTGTAGTTGAAGATTATTAGGAGGTTACCCCCTCAAAGAGGCAAGTGAACATGAGAGGATCTCTTCCATAATATGATCCATTGTATGGTGTTGCCCTACCTCAAGGGTTTTGTCTACATTATTGTGTTCAATATTTTGGTGAATGGTTTGGCTTATTATTGTTGAGATTAAGGGTTATATTTGAAGTATATTTGCATATCTATTCAGATCTATTCAGGTACTTAACAATTGGTATCAGAGAAATTTCCTTGGCAGGAATTGTGGGCAATTTTGTTTTTCTATTTTGCATTTTTTTCGGAGAAGAAAAAGAGGGTCACGACATTCCAGATGATTTTTGTATATTTCATGAAAAAAATGTAGAAATTGGTTGTAGATATGAGTTCCTCTAAGAAAAACACCCAATTAAAAAAAAAAATTGAAATGGAGTCTAGGAAGTAAAGTTATCGACATTTTAAAATCTGTTATTTTCAAGGTTTTTATGCAGACAACCGCGCGATTTTTCTGATTTATGTAGCAATTGGGGCTGAATTTTATGAGTTCCTCTTTCAAAAATAGCTTATTTAAAAAAAACGAATCATCTAAATCAGAGCTCCAAAAGTGATAACCGATTTAAAATCGGCCATTTTCTAGGGTCTTCGTGATGGTAGCGGGACTACAGAGTTCATAACTTTTCACAGGGTGCTCAGATTTCTACCAGATTAGTGTCGTTGGATAGAGTATTTTTAGTGCTTTCTTTTGTAATATTATATGAGGTTTTTAGAGTATTCTGACAGAATATGCTCGAGAAGAACTTGCTTGGCATGCCTTCGAGCATGATTGTGATTATTGGTACTTTACTCTTGCAATGCAGGAGATCCAAGAGAGATATAAGAGGGAGATCATTGACATTTACATATCGATATAATATAATCAAAAAATATATGTTTGGTATGATTACGAGGACGGTTGCGATGATTGGTATATGGATAGTTTTCATTTCTAGGATGACAACCACTTTTATATTTTATTTGATGACTCTACTCCACCTTCTATAGAGAACATCAATGTGACAAATCAGGAGTCAATTATGACTACAAGTGTCAAACCTACATATTCTACAGTGGTATTATTCCTTCGCGATTCAACTACGACCCTTTCCCACTATGTGTATGGATATTCTTATTTGGATACACATGATAGGTGTCAGTCTTTGGAGCATCATTTTCAGTTGGTTATTAGGTTCTGATATCTTCCGTGTAGAGTTCACATGATCACTTGGACATGGGACTTCGATTTACAATGGTGGTTGGACTAATTCAGCATGGTGGCTTTCATTTCTGCATGGGACCTTGGTTCTCTACTATACTTCATCCCTCTTGTCCACACTTATCCATGGGACCTACGTATATGGTTGTACACCTTCATAACAAGTGTTGAGGACAATTATTTCATAAGGGGGATGGAATGTTATTTAGCTAGAGAGGTAGTGGAGACCATTCAATTTAAGGTGGACTAGGTCCACTATATTATTAAATAAGACCCACTATGGTAGTTAGATATCTTAGTATAGATATAATAAATGTAAGAGGAATTCTTAGAAGTTTATTCTCCTAGAAGATTCCTCCTATAGAATGTTCTTAGGTGGTTGGTAGCACTATATAAAGGGGTTCAAGCAATGTAATGGGATGTGAAGAAGAATTATTACATGTGGAGCGGTATCTCAATAGGAGGATTCCCCCTCAAAGAGGCAAGTAAATAGAGATGATCCCTTCCATAATAGGATCCATTGTATGGTGTGGCCCTACCCTAAGGGTTTGATATAATAAAGTGGTGGTTTTCTATATTGTTCCATATATATGTTGTGTGGTGATTGTATTCAGATATCTTTGATACTATTGTGGTATTTTGTATTAAGGTCTTTGGAGGGCATTCAATGTAAGGTGGACTAGGTCCACTACATTATTAAATAAGGCCCACTATGGTAGTTATATATATTAATATAGATATAATAAATGTAAGAAGACTTCTTAGAAGGTTCTGCTTCTAAAAGATTGCTCCTCTAGAATGTTCTTAGATGGTTGGTAGCACTATATAAAGGGGTTCAAGCAATGTAATGGGATGTGAAGATAAGAATTGTAATTGGAGTGGTAGCTCAATAGGAGGATGCCCCCTCAAAGAGGCAAGTGAACAAGAAATTATATCTTCCATAATAGGATCCAGTGTATGGTGGTCCCCTACCCTAAGGATTTGACATAATAAAGTGGTGGGTTTCTATATTGTTCCATATATCTTGTGTGGTGATTGTATTCATATATCTTTGGTACTATTGTGGTATTTTGTATTCATGTCTTTGGTTCTTAACATAAGAGGATAATATCATATTCCTATAGTTGTTATTCAAGATTACAGAGGATTGATTAGAGACCCAAGGGATTATTAGAGGGTAAGAGTTCATAGAAAACATGTTATTAATAATCATAAAGAGATTGTATAGGCACATTCACTACATGCTCTTCTAACCTCCTATGATATATGGCATTAACTTCCAATTGATTTGAGGAATATGATCCCCATAAAGTACCCGCATTTTGATCTTGCACTCTCAAGGGTTGCTTTGTACATTAAATCAATGAAAAGACATGGAAATAGATGGGTTGAGCTTAGATTCAACTACCCATTGATATGGTTCCCCACTCATCAGTATAAAGAGAGGTTTCAATGGAATTATATGGAAGATATTGCACTTTGGAAACATATTTATAGAAGTTTTGGTTTATATCCTAAGAGTGCCTTTGGACATCCATCATACAATTGAAAAACATTACACCTAGGTGTTCTAGAGGAACATTATTTTGCATGAGGTCATGTAAGAAAATAGGAAAGGGGGAATGTCATGACTGTGAAATCATACACTTTTGTCTCTATTTTGATGATGTTTAAGTCTAATAAATCCAAATATGACCCTCATATATACCATTCTCCACCTATATTCTCCATCATTTGTACAAAGGTAAATATGAATTGTATTTCTCATGTTTTCATGTTTATATTATAAAACTGGGGTAGAAGTTTGAGTTTTATCTTCAATGCAAATAAAAGATACTAACATAAACTCTAAGAATGACCAAGCATATCACATGTTGCAATTAATCCAAGGATGCAATAGAGAGATGGTGATTCCTCATAGGATTGGAGAAGGCTAGAATCAAAAGGAAGCAAGTCGAATTCATCCAATGCACAGGTGGACAAAGAAATGAAGCAAATCAAGGGGCAGTTTGAGTGCATTTACCCATAGCCAAAAATATCTACCTTGGAATTCACAGGTTGTTGGTATTTTGATACCTCTAGACTGTACATTTATCTATGAAACATATCATACATTTAATGAACAACAATTATATGTCCATATATTTAGGGATTTTTGTAAATACAAATTGTTATCGTTAGATTCCCATCCAAAATTATATAAACTCAATTATGTTCTCATGTTTTGGATATAGGAGATGACTTAGAGGATTGTTATATACTTTGTGAACAAAACTTTCAGTTTGCTTCCATGTGTGTGTGTGTGTGTATGTGTGTGTCTATATATTGTTAGGCCAATATGGAAGAAAATATAACTCCACACTTTTGATGTGTAGTTCATTAGCTTGATAGGTGAATAAATACAAAAATAAATGATTGATGGTATTCCATAACCGAATATGCATCCTATCACCTACAACTCTTCATATGTACATTAATTTTACAAAACACAATCCCAAGGATTACGTGTCCAACATTCCCCCCCTTAATCCGAGGGGTGTGTGTGATTCCTAGCATCATTCTGAACTTCTCAAAAATTTCTCTTCCAAGCGCTTTGGTAAAGATGTCTGTAATTTTATCATTTGTGGAATAATGTCTCAAGTGAATAGTCTTGGCCTCTACATGATATTCAGGTGATACTTTGTGTTGATGTGCTTTGTTCGATCATGGAATCTAGGATTCTTGGCCAACTTGATTGCATAAGTATTTTCAACTAGAAAAGGAGTATAATTTACTTGTTTCTCCTGCAAATCTTCAAGTATTTTCTTGAGCCACACAATCTTCTTCTTTTATTTTGCAATTACCACATATTTAGCCTCAGTTGTAGAATCTATTGGGATTGATTATTTGTGTGATCTCCAAGAGACAGTTGTTGATCTAATATTCATGAGATAGCCTAAAGTTGATACTCCATTTTCCTTATCTCCATCAAAATATGAATAAGAATATTTGATCAGGTTGAATTCATCCACCTTATAGTACCTGAGTCCAAAATCTTGAGTTCCTTTCAAGTATTTTAGAACTCTTTTTGCAGCAAACCAATGTTCTTCACAAGGATTTTGCATGAAACTTGAAAGAATCCCAACAAAAAATGAAATCCCTGGTTTGGTGGTAGTAATATCGATAAGAATTCCCAGAAGTTGTCTATACTTGGTTGCATCCTCAAACTCATTCCCTTCCTTTGATGTGAGTTTCAAATTCAATTCCATTGGAGTAGAAACAATATTGCACTTAACCATGCCAAACTTGTTCAACAGTTATCCAATGTACTTCTTTAGTGAGATGAATATGTGTTATAATGTTATTTTCCACCTAATCATTAGGTCATTATCACCTATCCAATCCAACAACATTCACCACTTCCTCCCTAAGATTCTAGCCTAATTTCCACTTGATCACTCTTATCCTTCATTAAGGGTGCGACTGAAAAGGATTGGTTTCTCTTATCCTTCATTAAGGGTGTGAGCGACAGGGTTGGTCACACTTTCCCTTCATTATGGGTGCGACCTAAAGGCTTGGTCGTTATTTATGGCCTACCAAGTTGTGACTGGGTCGCTCTATCTATGTGTATGGGTCGCGACTGAGTCTAGAAGCTCTTATTTTTGGATTTAGTTTCGATGGATGAGACTTCCCAATGATTTATTGAGGTTTAGCTTCGATAATGATTCCATAATGAGCTCGAGAATCTTATCCTGGTAACTGTATGGCCTTATCCATAAATCCCTATAAGAACTAATCCATTTCCCATGGGAAGAGAGGAGGAAAGAGCTAGCAAAGTTACTCTGGTGATTTGGTTGCAATACTTGGAAATGAGCTTGGAAGGAGGCCATCTCTTCAGTCTACATATGTAATTTGTAATATTTATTCTTTGATTAATAGAATACATACTGTATGTTTCCCTCTATCTCATTGTTCATACAATTTTATGTATTCATTGGTAGATAATTAGTATAATTATGTGTTATGATATGCTATTAGATCTGTTGTCAAACCATGCATGATTGCTTTGATATTTGGGAGGCTTTCATATTATTTGGTGGTTTTCATGTATGAATAGGATCTAGGGACATCCTTAGTTTATGTCTCTATTCCTGTCTTAGGTGCTAGTAGAACCTAAGGGAGCTCAGCTCCTACATGGTGCAAAATCCCTACAACAGATTGACGACCATACTAGGGAAGATTTATCCATGTATTAATCCCCTTAGATTGTTGAATTTTTTAATCTTCTTCCTAAATATATCTTCCCTTTTAAGCGCTTTTAGTCCATCCCAATAATTTCCCCACTCTTTTTTGAGTCTTTTTGAAAAAACCCATATCCTAGATCTGTCAGATCTCGTCCAGATACACCATTTTTTCACTTCCCAGGTTCGGTCACACTTTCCCTGTGTAAACAGAATGACCAAACTCCTTTGGTCGCACATTTTTTATCTTTCAAGGAGAGACCAAACTCTTTTGGTCACACTTTTTTCTCTTTAATGGAGCTACCAACCATCTTCTTAGGTTAACCAGGAGCGACCAGACCTTCCGGTCGCCCTTTCTCCCTTCACAGGGAGTGATCGATCGATCAATATCCCTTTTCAGGGAGCGACCAGTATCCTAAGACTCCTTTTTGAAGAGTTATCCTTCAAAATACTTATTCATGTCTTTTTTTTTGGCCTCTTCAACACTCCATATCCACCTTTTATCTGCCTTAGATTCCTTGTTGTGAATCTTACAATTTTTTGTGAATTTTTTTTCTTTTTTCTTGAAAATTTTTCCTCTCTTTCTGTATGCCACTCATATGTCATATTATTGAACTTCTTGTTGCATTGGTCGGACCAAAAATTTCTGCATTGACCTCCTCAAGTAGTCTACGGATCCTTGGCATCTCCCTCAGATATTGTTTGGATAAATTTATCTTTGATTGTTTTCCCACTCTTGCTTTAATTGCTTTGAGTGTTGATTGCTTTTCAGTCATTTGGAATACTTTTTTCAATTTTGAAACTTTGAGTTTTGCGTGTTTCATATTTTCTTTCTTCCTTCTTATCTACTTATTAGTGCATTACACATTGTATATTGAAAGAAAAGAAATAGAAGGAATTCCTTTCAAATTGCATTTACTTGAAAAGAAAAAGAGAAAGTATATAATTTTGTCGACGTGTTTTCAAAAGTAGCTTAGGAAAGTTGTTTGATTTCATATTGCAAGAACTTCATTTCATCATTTGGCATTGTTTCCCATTTCATTGAAAATAAAATTAAGATTGCATGTTGTTGAGTGCTTAGTTTTCATTATAAACGAGTAAATAAATCCCCTCCCTGGTTTAGCTCGCTTTCATCGAAAAGGAATTATTGCATTGCATCATTCTCTGCACCTTTTTGGAGTATATTCCTTTACACATCATTAGTTTCACTACCGCACCCTTAAGTAAACCAACAACCTTAAAATAAAGCACTTTCTAAAAATGATCTAGTAACTTTTATTTTTTGAGCCTGTACATCAACAGTAGATCAGGATAGAGCTTTGGAATATGCTGTGAGGTGAACTCTCCAAAGAAAATAAGACCAACTTAGAATGTTGCGATAGGGAGAGAAAATCCAACTTTCGTATTATCATAGC
This sequence comes from Picea sitchensis, assembly GCA_010110895.2. Classification (NCBI taxonomy): domain Eukaryota; kingdom Viridiplantae; phylum Streptophyta; class Pinopsida; order Pinales; family Pinaceae; genus Picea; species Picea sitchensis. Next base: position 32,329 of record SNQJ01S0004649.1, on the reverse strand, counting down.
CTAGACCCCCTCTCACACATGGGATAAACATGAGGTCGCGTGTGGGAGAGAAACAAATATTACCCATCCAAGGCTTAACCAAACGTAGTGGAACGTTAGTATATTGGGGTTTCTTCCTCAGAATTGACTATTTTCATTTGGTCTCGGAACTTTGTGAATCCCAAATCCGTTCGGGGTCCTTTGGATATTTTTCCGATCCTCTTGTTCTCAGTCCTCTTGGAGAATTTTGGACTTGATATCATGCCCATACTTTCAGACCTGAATGTCGATTGTACCCTCCCAGAGGTTGAATCCGAGTTGGTAACCTTAGTGGCCATAATCCTTAGGGTCTATACACAAGGTGTTGGTGAAGGGGAATCTTCACTATACCTAGGTCAAACATTGATCAAACTCACTCGGGCTCCTTGGAGGGTCACCCGCAGCTTTCATCAAAAGGGGACTTGCACCAGGGCGTAAGTTTGTTCAGCAGGTTTTTGACGTAACTGATCCACCTGCTCATCCCAGCCCCTTATCACGTCTTCTCGCGATGTTGTATTTCATCACCAACTAGTACGTTCATGGTGAGAAGTTATTGGTTTGTTTGGTTTACTTCCTAGATCTTCTAGCGCATGCTCTTTGTTTTCTTAGTATACCTTAGGGTTGATTCTATATATATGGCATAAATTCTTGGGAATACCAAGGAAGGAATCCCTTTTCTAGGGATGTTGATTGTTTATCCTTCTATGGGACACGTCGGTCCACCTTACATTGCCACTTTGACTCTTCTTGGTCTCATGATTGGGTTACGGGTTTGGTTATTTTCCAATCTGGTGAACATCAATTCTCTTAGTGCTTTGTATGTAAACACTCCATCCCAGGATCCTCAACCTAATTTCAATCCTCTTCCTTATTCACCCTTAGGGTCTTCTTCCCATCCTTCCTCTTCGCCTAGTGAAAGCTCTACAACTAGTAACCAGGTGGATAAGAAGAAGAAAAAATGGAAGAGTGAGAAGAAGAAAACTAAGAAAGAGGAAAATATTCCAACCACTACAAGACATGTTGGAAGTGATCAACTAGCCTCTGGGAATCATGCTAGGAGTGTTGATGGTGTCGTCAACTCTAACACGAAAAATTGCAAGCCCAAATTCCCTTATAGGCTTTGCAAGGGTGATCACCTTCTCAAAGTTTTCCCTTGTATTCCCAATGTCGTAGAAGTGTGGTCTCAGGATTCTTCTCACTCCGCGTCATCAACTGAAGTAGGTCATGCTGGTGGCAACCCCCCGACTAGTACTCAGTTGGAAATAAGAAGGGTACAGTCAAATTTCCTTGCTTTTTATGTAAGGATATGAACCGCACCTACCTTTGTCCCCACATGGATGAAGATTCATATCTATTGAAAAATAGTGTTGATGTTCAACAACAACTTCCAATAGGTTACCGCAAACTCTCTCCCAACCCGCCATTAGTTGATGAACTGGTCAATCTAGTTCCCTCCTCGGTTAGTTTGGTTGATCAAATGGTAAATTTGGTTTCATCCTCTATTGACCCGATTGCTAAAGTGGTCGATCTGATTCCGTGATTGGTCGATCCCACTATTCCATCAAAGAGTGAAACCCAAGTAATCGATCCAAGTACCTCCTTGGTCGATCTGGTCCATCAAGTGGTCAATTTGATATCCCCATCCATCGATCCCACTCCTCCTTTTAAGAGTGAGGATATCACTCAGGTCTTTCTTGTCACTGCAGATTCCTCCAGACAATGGGGCATTCCACCCATTCCAACGACACCCTCTCCAAGCAATGTGATTACCATTGATTGAAATGATCTAACAAAACCTCATCTCCCTTCTTACATGTCTTTCCAAATCCCTATCGAATTTTTTGGTAGGCATATTCCTAACACTATAATAGATGAAGGAGATTTCTTAGCATCCTATCCTCGAATGCTTGGAAAGCTCTTGGTTCACCTCAGCTTGCGTTGGTGACTCATAATCTGTTTGATTTTAACATAAGGTTTATTCAACCTTTAGGGATCCTTCCTCAGTTTCATGTTACTTTGGGAGAAAAAATGGTCTACAATGATGTGATGGTAGTCCACGACCCCTTGGACTTTAATTTTCTCCTTGGGAAAGACTATGTTTACGCCATGAAATCTTTTGTGTCTGGACACTTTCAAGTGATGTGTTTCCCTCATAATGGAAACATCGTGACCATAGACTAGATTTCATTCATTGGCCCTCATATTATGGTCAACCATTAGTCTTCCTTGGATGTTTCTTATATGGCAGCATCATCTATCCCACCACACATTAATTATGTGGCAACTTGTCCCATGCATTCAACTTTGCATGAGAAGGAATCTCTCCCTTCTTCTAACTTAGATCCGGTAGTTGACATGGTGATATATTTGATTGGGATTTTAGATCCCAATCCCCCTACTCATATCATGCTCCTCAACATGTATTCCTTCCAGAGTCTTGTTCTTCCATCTCACCAAGATCTATTGGAAGCCATGATCAAGGTTTGTCCTTTGACATGGATTCCTTCCAAAGTGTTGTCCTCTTGGAAGCCATGATCAAGCTGATAATAACGAGAATGGTTCCCATTTATGTGTCAATCTTGTTAAAAAATTAAATAGAGGTCTGGGGATCCAACCCAGCACCTAGCATAGTTATTTTCCTATGTCAATTTTGTTAAAAAAATAATGAAACAGACCCTTAAGAGCATAGTTCTTTTCTTGTATCAATCTTGGAAAAAAATGAAACAACCACCTCTCCCATTGAGTCTAGTCTTCCATTAAAACTCGTAGCTGAAACTTCATTCCATCCACCTTGGTCAGTTGATCCTTTTATTTCTCCCTCTCTGGTGAACATCTTTCCTATTAATAACCAGGAGTCTATTAGGTATAGACATTGGTGATGGGAGAAGAGTCAGTGGATGAAATGAATCTTGGGGGGTATGTAGCCAGCCTCTGGTTATCATGTTGGAGTTAATTCGCTAGCTTCTCAAGTTGGGGGAAAAGTACCAACCACCCACCTTTGGAATTTCCATTGGGAAGTGTCGAGCACAGTTAGTTTTCTAGTTTCAAGCTCGCAAAAAAATGAAACCTACCCAAGCATAGTTTTACTTTGTTTCAAGATTGCGTAAAAATGAAACCAATCTCGAGCTTAGTCTTTGTTCTTTCTCGTTCTTGTAAATACATGAGAATAGGTTACCGAGCTTAGTATTTTTTTTGTCTCGTGCTCATTAATACATGAGAATAGTTTACCGAGTATACTTTTATCTCTTTTTTCAGATTCGTAAAAGCTATACAAAAAAGGGACTCTTTGGAGTCTCCTTTAAGTTTTTTTCAGACTCTCTAAACATGAAAAGATCGCCAAGAGAGCTTGTTTCCTTTCACACTCATCAAAAGGTTAGAAAGGATGTCTTTCAAGTGATAGTTTACCCCTTTTTCAGCCTCATTAGACTAATTACGAAAAAGGACCTCATTATGGAGAACTCTTTAAGCTCTTTTCGAACTCGTTAAAAAATGAAAAGATTATCGAGCGATCTTGTTGTCTTTCACGCTCATTAAAGTGAATTAGAAATCATGTTTGTTGAGAAGTATTTTATCTATTTTTCAGTCTCATCAGACTATTTACGAAAAAGGAACACTCTAATAAAGCATGGTTAGAAGAGTTCTCCTAGGTATCGTTTTATACTTTTTCGGGCCCAGGACACTAAATTTACGATAAAAGTACCCCATAGAGTCTTCTTTAAGTTTTTTAGACTCCCTAAAACTAAAACCACTGGCGAGCACAAACCTACCTGAGCTCGAGAAAAATCCACAGGTAAGTATAGGGAGTCTTCTTTAATTTCTTTTCAAACTCCTTCAACATGAAAACACCATCGAGTTTACCTTCTTTGGGCTCGTTAAACTTTACATCGAAGGACCCACACATGGGACCGAACCCCTCCTTCTTCAGTTTTGTTAAAAATATGTCGATGGACTCATCGTAAGATGATCTATATCGAGCATATGTTATCCTCCTCAAGATCATATGACTAGAAAGAGGTACTCACCAATCATGGTGGGGAATTTTTAGAGGGTTTTTCCATCTTGTTATATTCATTATCTGGTAGTCATTACTACTTTGAGTCACCCTTGAACAATGCACCTATTCTATCATCATATATAACATTCGAGTCATCCATTATGTCTCATCAACCACCATTCCCATCATTGTGTCGCATTCCACTCATCGTTCCATGACTAGTTATTATGGTACTCATCTGAGTTAATGTTGCCTAGTCAAGCCATTTGTCGTGCATACTTTTTCAAGGGAAGTTTCTCTACATCATCCACCTGGAGTCCCTTTTTTCCCCTTTCTTGGCCATCCATGATTTAGTTGTGCTCCATTATGATTTTCACACCATCTATCTTTACATGTTTCATGTCGATTGATGAGGGATACATCAAGGCCATCCTTCGACAGATTTCACCCTATCGACTCTAGATCATTATCTAGGATTGAAATCTAGAAACCCGTCAGTACCCTAGGACTTGCAGACATCAGTGGAAGGTCTCCTTGCATTTTGATAGTGGGTTTACATCATTGGCTCTTGTCAAATAAATCTATGAGTGTTTGACGTCGACTCCTTTATTCACACTTTGTAGATTGTACTAGGTATCTTGGGTTCCATCGCGTCTGTTAACGGTATACATTAATGACTGGTAATCAGACGGTTTCTACCATGCTCAAAATCAACTCATTTATTCGCATGTTGTATATTCATACCATTTGGATTAAGACGAAGACCTTGGGAAAGATCACCCTCTTGTTAGATGGCCTTCTTTCCCAAGATGTGATGGAGAATATTCATGAGCACTTCATTGATTGCTCAGTTATTGAGTCATCTTACTGCTTTGTGTGACATCACATAGATCCACATTTGTACTTGGTTGTGGTTATGATTTCACTTGCGTCTTGCATGGATCCACGGTGTATACTTCCGTGGCCATGTTCGAGTCATTATTGGTTCTTGATGGTGTTGATTTTTCAATAAGATAGGTTAAGCATGAAGTTCATTCCATTTTATCATTTCACTTAACCATAAACAATAATGTTGCAGCAACCAAGATCACAAGAAGAAACACCATGCACAAGAACATAAGAAGTATCCTGGGAAACCCTTCTCAACAAGGGAAGAAAACCCAGCTAAATCCTTTGCTATATTCTTCAAGAGAAAGACCTTCACCACCAATAATACCTAGCACACAAGAGGTTGCTCAAACCCTAGAAGACTAGAGCCCAAGAGAGGTGTTCACTTTTCCCAAGAAGGTGTACTTGCTGAAATTTTCAAACACACATGAAATATATGTTTCCTCAATGGGGAATTTACCTTTACTTATACTAACCTGAACCTATCAACAGAATTGTCTATTGGCACAATAGGGCCGACCTCACTAGCTTATAATATAATTAATATTAACCAGATTAATTATCTTTTACATTAATTTCCAGTTGCATTAAGGTGGGGCCGACCTGTACCCTTTAAATTACAATTAGGGTTACAGGCAGGTCTTACTCTTAATCAATATAGAAAAGGATTTGATACACCTACTAGTGCTCATCCACTAGTGGAACATCCATAGGTATGTCCATATCTCTAGATCACTGCATTACAAAGAAGAACCATATCTTCACACGTTCACCTGTGCTCGTCCACAGGCACGTCCACTCAACAGATATTATTTCCCAGTGCCTCACACAAGAGAGTCATCTGGAGTTTCTCGACAACTCTGCTGCTCAGAGGAGGCTAATACATCATCTTCATTTATGTTCTCATGACGATACACCTAGTACTTTTGGATTTCACACGTTCACCTTGTGCTCAGCCACAGGCATGTCTAACTCAACATATATCCTTTCCCATTGGATAATCATCTGGAGTTCTTCTCAACTCTCTGAATGGAGGAGGTCATCTCTATGTTCCATCTCTATCTCAGGTAGGAACCACATACCCTCTTCAGGGGATTTCTCTCAGGTTTGTAAGATGGATAATATCTTCACATGGCTGCAATGATCCACATCTCATGGGTTTGTAAGTTGGAGAATGTCTCACATAGTCGCAATCATCAACACTCCCTCTCAGCTAGGGAGGCATTCTTTATCATGCCAAGTCTCACATGGATGTACTTTGATTTTTGTCTTGGCTGGAGTCATCAATACTCCCTCTCAACTAGGAAGGCAGTCTTCATGATAGAACATCAACTGGATGTGCTCTTCCATTTTACTATACTTTCTGCTCAATCTGAATCTACATATACTGCAAACTCAAGTTCACACTGAAGGCATGTCTCAGGCCATATCCAATTGTGCCTTGGATATACCTTAATACATGTTTTTTTGTTGTCTAGTGAGTCTGTCTCAGTTGACTCATGAAATGACTAAGCACATTCAGTGTATGGCATGAATCAAGTCCGTTGTTAACCAGATACATTAGTGATCCAATCAGTTGTAGATCAGTCTCGTTTGAATCATCATCAATCCAACACGGTGGATTTTGCATTATGTCATACTTGAACTTCTTTAATATTTTCACTGTATATTTTCCTTAACTCAGGAAAATATTATTGGTCTTTTGTCATACTTATTGTCTCAAGAATTAGTGCATCATTCTCAGATTCTTCATCTCTAATTCAGAAGTCAAGGATTACTTGTATCCAGCAACTAGGTTTTCTGAATAAGTCATCAAAATCAGGCTCTTGTCATTAACACTGTAATGGTATAGGTTTGGATCTGCAACACTCTTGTTGAAGTTCAAACTCATCAAGAATTTATCTATCTGATATAGTTTCCAACTCATGGATGGTGCTACGAATGGAAGTGTATCGGGTTTACTTGGATCAAGTGTCTCATCATAGAAAACTCCCTTTGTTTGTGAGAAACCTCTAGCTATAGATCTCATTTTGTATTTCTAGAAACTTAAATCAGATGCATGTTTGATCTTATAGATCCACTTGGAAGTTACCACAGACTTCCCTTTTGGTCCCTGAGTAATATCTTATGCATCATTCTTTAAGATATTATGGTATTATTTTGTTATGGAATTTTTCCATACATGTTCTCTTGTTGCTTCTCTAAGACAAGGAGGCTCAACATCAATGAGGTGGCTCATGACTAAAGGATAGCTCGAAAATATATTTTTCTTTCTCAGAATGTGCCTTGAGAGGCTTGTATGTTTCTCTGCCTCTTGCAGAGTGAGTCTGGGTAGGCCTTTTATGCCCTACTACAATATCTCTGAACATATCAACTAGTGCAATTGGATCAACTTGAATAATGTCTTTCTCTCTCTGAATTGTTGAAGGGAAAGAAGGTGTTGTCTTACTGTCAATCTTCATATGAGATTCTCTAGATCTTTGAAAGACTATCTCTTCTTCAAGGACAACGTCTATGCTTGTCTCAATCTGTCTCTGACAAAGAATGTCGATCTGGAATGTCTTTTAAGATTCACTATATCCTTTCTTCTTAAAGGATCTAGTTTTGACTTCTTCTCTTTGGGTACATGAAAATACATTGGGCATCCAAATAACCTGAAGTGTCCAATCTCTGGCTTCATTCTGGTGAAGACTTATTCGAGGGTTATGTTTTTCAAAATCTGGTGAAAACTCTTGTTATGAGCATATATAGTTGCATGCATGCTTCTTCTCAAAGAATCATAGAAATATTATGATCATGTATTTTTGCATTGGTTTCCCCAATGATGGTTATATTCTTCCTCTTTCTCAATTAGTTTTGACTCCCTCTAAGTCAAGTGCCTCCCTCTAAAGGATAAACATATTCCTTTATTTCTAGCCTATCTAGAACAAGAAAACAAGAGGAACCAAAAAAATAATATCTCCTAAAGGAGAATAATGAGTGCATCTCTAGAATTTAAAACAATTTAAGGATTGTTGTGACAGCTACAACACCTACTTGTAATGTATCAAAATTTATAAATACAGGTTAGAGGAATGACAATTACAACAATCAAACATGGATTATTCTCCTTGAGTGTGTTGTTCCTACGAATTCACTGAGATCCCTCTGGATCCATAACTTCAGCAAAAAGTTTCTTCCTCCTACAATTTCCCTCATGACAATTATACAAATAATATATATACAAGTGCATACCTAAGGGTGTTGATATGCTTTCTCCAATGGCTCTTGGTTGATCTTTGTCCTCTTGACATCTTCATGAAGGAGGTATGTCACAGTGACACCTTTTTGTATTGCCCATAATAAGTCTTCCTTTGAATTCTTGTCTTCCAGAAACTTGAACATCCTTGATCCATCAAGCTTAACTTCCATTATAGTTTTGTTCATCATAATTTTAGATTCTTTACAACCCTTTGTCAATTGGGCTAGAAAACCTAACGGCTAGGCTAGGCTAGCACTTTTAGGTTTTATTGGACTTATGATTGCCAAAAATAAGCCTTTGAAATATGAGAGAACACTGCTGAGCTGAAGAGCTCCTTCAATGAGTTGCAGAAACCCTAATACTGAAATTTCTGCAAAAATTTGCGAAACCATAGAAACCCTAGGGACAAAATTTTAAAATGCTCGGAATTTTGATCTGAAGCTTGTTGGAGGTGCATTGAAGGAGGAAGTACACTCCTATGCCCTTTTTATCCCCAATTTCCAAGTTCCAGGTGTTGATAACCTCCAGAAGAGCATGTCATACAGATTTTCTGGGAACCCTAGGAGGGTCGTAGGGTTTCTGTAGAAGAGAGAGAGGGTGGTTGAAAGTTGTTTGTGCAATGGGTTCTTCAAGACCTATGCTCTGATACCATGTTGATTTTTCAATAATATAGGTTAATCATGAAGTTCATTCCATTTTATCATTTCACTTAACCATAAACAATAATGTTGCAGCAACCAAGATCACAAGAAGAAACACCATGCACAAGAACACAAGAAGTATCCTAGGAAAACCTTCTCAACAAGGGAAGAAAACCCAGCCAAATCCTTTGTTATATTCTTCAAGAGAAATATATTCACCACCAATAAGACCTATCATACAAGAGGGTTCTCAAACCCTAGAAGACTAGCGCCCAAGAGAGGTGCGCACTTTTCCCAAGAAGGTGTACTTGCTGAAATTTTCAAACACACATGAAAGATATGTTTCCTCAATGGGGAATTTACCTTTAATTATACTAACATGAACCTATAAACAGAAGTTTTTATTGGCACAACGAGACCTACCTCACTATCTTATAATATAATTAATATTAACCAGATTAATTATCGTTTACATTAATTTCCAGTTACATTAAGGTGGGGCCGACCTATACCCTTTACATTACAATTAGGGTTACGGGTAGGTCTGAATCTTAATCAATATAGAAAAGGATATGATACACCCACTAGTGCTCATCCACTAGGGGCACATCCATAGGTATTTCCATATCTATGGCTCACTACATTACACAGAAGAACCAAATCTTCACACGTTCACCTGTGCTCATCCACAGGCACGTCCACTCAATAGATCTTCTTTCCCAATGCCTCACACAAGAGAGTCATATGGATTTTCTTGTCAACTTTGTTTATCAGAGGAGGCTAATACATCATCTTCATTTCTATTCTCATGACAATGCACCCAACACTTTGGGATTTCACACGTTCACCTTGTGCTCAACCACACGCGTGTCTAACTCAACAGATCGCCTTTCCCAATGGATAATCATCTGGAGTTATTCTCAACTCTTTGAATGGAGGAGGTCATCTCTATGTTCCAGATCTGTCTTAGGTAGGAACCACGTACCCTCTTCAGGGTATTTCTCTGAGGTTTTTAAGCTGGAGAATATCTTCACATGGATGCAATGATCCACATCTCATAGGTTTGTAAGCTGGAGAATGTCTCACATAGATGAAATCATCAACATAAGGATCCATGGTGTATTTTTTTGTGGCCATAATCCCATTACTTGTGTCATGCTTGGATCCATATTTTATTTATGGCGGTTATTCTCTTGTCTTTCTTACCGAGCATGGGTATGCCCGCCTCCAGGATCTTTTTTCTACGGGACTGGTGATGTTATTCTCTAAGATTCTTTTCCCAAAGCTATGTGACTTGATTTATAAAGTGTTTTGGCCATCAGACACCTCTTATGACCTCACACTTTAGGGGGCATTTGTTATAATGTTATTTTCCACCTAATCATTAGGTCATTATCACCTAAAGATCACATATCCAATACAACAACATTCACCACTTCTTCCCTGATATTGTAGCCTAATTTCCACTTGGTCGATCTTATCCTTCATTAAGGGTGCGACTGAAAAGGCTTGGTCACTCCTATCCTGCATTACTGGTGTGAATGAAAGGTTTGGTCACAATTTACCTTCAGTATGGGTGTAAACTAAAGGATTGGTTGTGATTTATGGCATGTCAGGTCGTGACCAGGTCACTATGTCTATGTGTATGAGTCACGACTGAGTCTAAAAGCTCTTATTTTTGGATTTGGTTTCGATGGATGAGACTTCCCAATTATTTTTAGGGGTTTATCTTCAAGAAGGCTTCCATCATGAGCTCGATAATCTTATCTTAATAACTATATGGCCTTATCCCCAAAGCCCTATAAGAACCAAGACATTTCCCATGGGAGGAGAGGAGGAAATAGTTAGCAAAGTTACTCTGGTGATTTGGTTGCAAGACTTGGGCAAGGAGCTTGGAAGGAGGCCATCTCTTCAGTCTACATATATAAGTTTTAATATTGCTTCTTTGATTAATAGAAGACATATTAGATGTTTCCCTCTATCTGATTGTTCATACAAGTTTATGTATTCATTGGTAGAGAATTAGTATAATTATGTGTTATGATATGTTATTAGATCTATTGTCAATCCATGCATGATTGCTTTGATATTTGGGAGGATTTCATCTTCTTTGGTGGTTTTCATGTCTGAATAAGATCTAGGAACATCCTTAGTTTATGTCTCTATTCCTATCTTAGGTGTTGGTAGAATCTAAAGGAGCTCAGCTCCTGCAGGGTGTAAAATCCCTACAACAATATGTACTTTGGATTTGTTATCACTTCAATGACCAAATAGTAGTGAAGATGTCCCAAATCTGTCATCTTGAATCCTTTCTTCAACTCTTTATTTATGGATGCATTGTAATTCTCATTGTTCCCTGTTATGAATCGATCATCTACATATACTACAAGATACACAATATTTTTTCCAACATTCTTGACAAACAAAGTTTCATCTTCAAGATTGAAATGCTTGAAATTTAATTTCAAAAGATGCCCGGTTAACTTTTCATAACGAGCTCATGGTGCTTGTTTCAAGCCATACAAGGATTTGATGAGCTTGCATACCTTATGTTATTGTCCCTTCACAGAAAATCCTTCTGGTTGAGACATGAAAATATTATCTTTCAAGTCTTCATTCAAGAAGGTAGTATTCACATCCATTTGATGAATTTTCCATCCATTTTGTGCTCCCATAGAAAATAGAGTGTGGATGGTAGCCCATTTTGTTGTGGGGGAAAAATGTCTCCTCATAATAAACACATTATTTTTGTGAAAATACTTTTTCCACGAGCCTTTCTTTGTGTTTTTTAAGTCAGCCATCTAATATGTACTTGTTCTTGAATACCCACTTACAACCAATCGATTCAGTTCCATATGGAGGGTCCACCAAATTCCATGTCACATTCTTGATGAGAGCATCATATTTCTTCTGCATGGATTCTTTCCATTCATCATGAGAAGTGGCTTATTTAAAGGAAGTTGGTTCATGATTAGTAGATAAACTCAACTCAAAATCATATGAAAATCCATGTCATATACATCATCTGAGTTTTAATTATCTGCATTACCTCCATATTGTTTTGAGGACAATATCATTCCTGTCTTCTCGACCTCATCAGGATGAACACTTTCAATTGTTTTTGTGAGCAAGTTTGGTGGACCTTTTTGAGATGGTCTAGGTTGCTCGGCTGATTGAGATGGTGTTGAGTTCTCATCAAGCCTCAACTTTTCAATCCTCTTGATCACATCATTCAACTGAACTTCATTTTATGATGAAGTGGCAGGAACTTCTTCATGTGGGAGTGATGGTGCTACAAAAGGAGATTCCAGATATTGAACCAACATAGGGATCCCCCCTTCAATATGTGGAATCTCATCATCAAATTTATGATATGTATTTACACTAGTGAATCTGTCCAGATGATCAAGATGCCTCTCGACAATTTCATATTTCTTGGAGGATTCAAGAAAGATCACATCTCTAGAAAGGATGAATTTATTGTTTGTCTCATCATAAAGACAGTACCCATTGGTGGTATTTGAGTACCCCAAGAAGATGCACTTCTGACTCCTTGAATCAAGCTTGCTTCTTTGCCCCTTAGAAATCAAGGCACAATAGGTGGAACCAAATACCTTAATATGCCTCACCGAAGGAATGTGGCCATGCCGACACCTATTTTTGACATAAACTACACATAGAACATCATCATCCCAAAACATCAACTTAAAATTCTTGAAATTCATCATGGAACGAACCATATTTAGAAGTGTCTTGTTCAGTTGTTCAGCCACACCGTTCTATTGGGGATTGTGTGGAACTCTGGTTTGATGCTTGATCCCATGTTGGCGAAGGTAGGTTTCAAATTCACTAGATGTATATTCTCTTCAATTATCAATGCAAAGAGATCCAATAAAATATTGAGCTTCATTTTGAATCCATACATGAAAATATTTAAAGGTTTCAAAAGCTTGTGATTTATCTTTCAGCAAATACACCCAACACATTCTAGTGTAATCATCAATAAAAGTTATGGTATATTTGTTTCCATTTGTAGAAGGAATATGCATAGGTCTGCACAAATCAAAATGAATCAGTTCAACTTTTCTACATGCTCTGGAAGCGAAATCATGAAAGAGTTGTTTGTTGTGTTTTCCAATGATCCAGGTGGATATTGGTGGCCACCCACCTATTCCAACTAGCTCCTCTTGACAGTTTTTAGTTCAGCACGTTCTTCTGTAATTATTTGTAATTGTGGGTTCTACACTTTCAATACTTTATAAATCCCTACACATCTTCTAGGTGGAGACTGGTACCTTCCCACCTAATCCAATTGTCTTATTTTGGAAGTTTTCATGTTAGTGCATCTTTTTGTACTTCCAGGGCTGTTTTGGGGCTCTAAACAGTGTTTTTTGTCTTTCCACAGTCAAAATGTAGATGAAGTCATAGTTTTATGGAATAATTTGTAGTTCTCGAGAAGACCTTTCCAATGGGATATCACTCGCCTAAAACAGAGGTCTTGTGCAAAGTTACGACCCTGGGAAGTTGGGGTACCAACTTACCCATCGGGGCCCACATAACTTGTGGTGTTTCATCTCCTAGGGTTAGGTTTTTGGATGTATAGGGTTTTGGAATTCATTAGTAATGTTAAAAGGTCCTTTGGAGCCTCATTGTAATCATTTTTCTCAGACGGATGTACATAGAAAGCCAAATCTCTTCTCATATATAGCTACCACCATTGGAGCAAGTTGTTTCCAGTCCTGCAATTTTACAGCTTCAGTCGATTTTATTTATTCAATAGAATTTATTTTTCACTGGATATCTGTTGTTTTTCTCCATATCTATATGTTATTGTATCCATTATGTTATTAGTTTCATTCCGCTCATAAATCCAGATCAGTGGTATCAGAGCAGTCTATTTTTCATTTATTTTTCTTTGAGCATGTACCCAACAAGATATGGGTACAAGAAGTTGAGACTGGAACCAGTCGAGCCTTTGCAACATTGGCCACGCTGATCCCAACAAAAACCCATGGAGGAGAAGAATAAATATGATGGAGCAAGAGATCATTTTAAAATGTTTCTCAAGGAAGCCCTTGCGTGACAAAGGAATGAAATGATGGACAACTGTGCACAAATCCTTCGACGGTTTCCCACAGGAGGCGCATCTTCATCAAGAGGCAATGCAACCACCTTCAAGGTACAAGTAAATTTTGATATTCCATTATTTAAAGGGCTGAGAGATGCGGATGTTGTAGATAAATGGTTGAATCTGCTTGAAGGGTATTTTTTGGTCCACAATTTTTTCGATAGGGAAAATATTACTTTTTCACTTCTCAAGGCCATCCCCCATGTTAAGGACTGGTGGGATACTTAATTTGAGAAAAGGGCCATAGAGGAATCTACAATATTTTTGGTCTCCCCCACATGGGATTCCTTCAGTGATTCCATTAAAGAAAAGTACTACCTTGTTGGAAGCTACGAGGACTAGTACACAAGATGGACCACGTTACATTAGGAAAGGGACCATACAGTACCAAATTTCACCAATATTTTCCATACATTGTGCACCAAATTGGGTATAAAAGACTCTAAATGACATATGATGTTCAAATATCGTGGTTTCCTGCATAGATACATTCAAACAGAAATGGAGTTTTTGGTCATCGCATCTTTAGGTGCGACTTATAGATATGTTGTCAAGATCGAGCAAAAATTTAAGCAGAAGAGGTGAGAGTTCGGATCTGCAAACTCCTCATAGACAAAGCAGGGCAAAGGCGGCCCCAACTCATAAAACAAGGGGCATAGCAAAGATGGTCACTCTCAGGACAACCAGTCCAAGCCGCAACCCAAGAAGGGTAATGAGAAGTCAAAGAAAGACACGAGAAAATGGTGTGAGTACCATAAAATCCCTTGGAACAACACCAAAGAATGTTGCTCCAAGCAGTCACTGGTGGTCTAACTGAAATATTTCGAGTTAGAGGAAGATTCTAACTCTGAATCAAATCCAAAAAGTGGGAAGTGGATAATTGACGTTGAACCCAGTGCTACTATCGCTACCACCAAATTCCAACCAAGCGAACTAGAAGAACCAGAGGAAGGGTGTTGATGCTTGAACCTGTTAGGAAGAAAACAACAACCTCACGAGGATGTAAATCCTCCTACGTTTTTATAGAGGTGGTACTCCTCTTTAATTTAAGATTTTCTTGGGAATTCTAGGTATTCAGAATGTGGGACTTTGCAGAAGTCCATCGTAGCAATTCAAAGAAATATAAATATTGAAAGAAATGTAAAAGGAAATTTTTTTCTTTTCTTTTTAAATAAAGTTCCTGAGAAAGGACCAGGAACTTAGCAAATTCACACATTTAAAGCAAATAAGCAAAAGTTCCTCACATCCATCTTAGTTTAAGATAAAGATTTTTTATCACATAAAAATAAAAAGAAGATGATCTGCATGCAAAAGAGAAATTTAATAGAGTGGACACATGGGAAACTCAAATAAATATAATTATAGACCAATCTCAAATACTTTATACTCAAAACTCAGAGTTACAAAGCACAGTCGAAATTGATCCTGAAATAGCTCTCTTGAAATTTCTAAAAAATATATAGTATGTTACATATTCTTTGAAATTTGAAATGTTTTTTTCTTAAATACTGGGATTGGGGCTCTCACAGACCATAAAGAAAATATACACAAGAATGAATCTTGTATAAGGAAGAAGGTGGGCGGTAAAAGAACAACAAGACCTGGTAAGAAGAAAAGAGAAGATAGCAGTCTTCGGTTAAAACCTTTCTATTCAAAGAAGCGGAGTAACTGGATGAAGGACTTGATAAAGAAAGAAATATGTTATAAACATAAACTTACTATGATGGTATCTCGTCGTCTTCACTTACTTGCTACTATTATTTTATTGTCTTCATCGACAGTTACAGGAACCGTCTCAACTATTTCTTTCCCTTCTAGAAATTCTCGTACAAGTTTCTTCTTGAAACATTTCCTTTAATTAATGCCTCAATAATTCCTTATTAATGAATTCACATCATTAATACAATTATATTGAAAGTGGATCCCTCTTCTTTTAAATATAAGTTTTATATAAACTTTTATTTTTCAAAATTTAATTAATTTCCCTTTAAAAGAGGATAATTGTGTTTTAATTCTCTATAAATGATAATAAACTTTTTAGCCACAAAAATAATTTCATATGTCATATTCATCGTCTTATATTTCCAACGATATAATTTTTTTTCCAAATCTATCACATGGATATTAAGATATGAGCTCGTGAAGTTGAGTTGTCATGCAAGCCCATTAAAAAATTATGTTGATTGCTATTTTAATTTCTGAGAAAAATGTATCATCTTTCAGCACTTGAAACCTATACCATCATATTCTACGTTGAAATACATTTCCAACTGTATAAAGTTTGCTGCAAACGGAGGTCGGGAGCTCAAGATATAACCTTTGCAAGATTGTGACTCGGCCATTGTCGATCAAGTTTGATTGGTAAATGTGGACCCTTGATTTAATTTCGATCTCCTTTGTTGAATTCTGACTTTTCTTCATTATTATTATCCAACATGTAGGAGAACAAAAGAGTCTTAGTTGTATATAATGTTAAGTGTAACATACACATGACAAGAAATAAAGAAGAGAGGAGACTATGGAGATTGGAGGATTCAACCCTTGGAAAATTGTTGAATATAATAATAATTTTGCATGCCCAGTCAACCACCAATATGCCCAGTCAGCAATGATGAGTCACCCAACCAAATGTTTCCACATGTCATCACTCGGTAGGCCAACAATCTGTCAATAAGAATCTTCCTTATGTCATCCAATAAAATCACGCCATGTGTCACTTTTTGTATGTTTCCACGTGTCTGCATTAATTAGTTGTCATGTGGCACCATCCATTTAACTACTATGTGGATATATCTCATTGGTTAATAAAGTCCCATGTGTCACTTGGAGATGTTCCTCATAGAACTTAGGATAGGAAAAATATTATTAAAATGCTATGGCGGGTTCACCAGTTTAGGTGAAAGGTGAGGAAATCGTCACGGACCCGTTGTAATACATAGTAAGGAATGAGTGTGAAAAATTCTAAGTGTAGGTGAAGTGGAGAGGAGAGGTAAATAGTTGTAAAATATGGAAAGTAAATAGTAAATAAGACTAATTCTGGAAAGTATATAATGGGTCATGTGAAATATGGAAAGAGATATGGAAAATATGAAAAATGAAAAGAAATATATGGGAAATAAAGGAAGTAAGTGAAATTTGGGAAAGGAAAAAGGGAAAAAGAAAGAAATGGAAAAAAAGGGATAATGAAAATGGAAAGGAAAATAAAAAATAAATGGGAAAATAAAGGAAAAGGGAAATAAATGTGAACTTGGAAAGGAATAAGGAAAAATGACTAAGTGTGGAAAATGGTAAGGGGAATATGAAAGTAATGAGACAATGGGGAAAATGACTAAGTATAAAATGAGAAAATGAATAGAGGTGAAGGGAAAGGAGAGGATAGAACATGTCACTAAGTACATTTTTCATATTTCTTCTTGTAATACCTCCATTGAACTTTTGGGAAGAAGTATGTGTATCTTGGTCATGGAGACTCCTATTTTGATTCTGTGAAATACATGGTGAAGCTGATACCGAGGGCTATGTAATGAACATATAATAGTTCAAAAATATTCATCTTCCAATATCATTTTTTTTTATTATTCCAGGAGAGGAATCATATAGGTGACCAAATTTTGGTCAACAAAGGGGAACACCTCTTTCACTCACAGGTGTGGGTAAAGGGAACTCCGCTACATTTCGTTATCGATAATGACATACATAAGAACTTGATTTCATCATAGGTCATCAAGCGGTTGGACCTGTCGATAACATCGCACCCGCAACCCTACACCATCGGTTAGCTTTGCTAAGGACGAGATCTTCGCGTCAGCCAACAATGTCGTCTGCCCTACAACATCAAGCCCTTCAAAGACAAGGTATTATGTGATATTTCTCCCCTTGAAGTTTGTGATGTTCTTTTAGGTCAGCCATATTTGTGGAATTGACATGTTGTGTAGGAGTCTAGACCCCACGGTGTTATTATTACTTTGGGTAGACAATTGTACATGATACCAGAGGTAGAGTCGCCTACCATTATTTCTTTAATCTCTTCCAAGCAATGCAGTAAGGTCATTTCACAGGCCGGGAAGTTTGTCTTCTTTGTGATCTGTGCTCGCAGTAAGCAGAAGGTCACCGCCACATCTGTGACCTCTACATAGAGCCTCTCTTTTCAGAAGAAGCAAGTGGACGGGGATCATGGAAGAGTACAGAGACATCTTCTCCTCACCCATCGGGGTACCAATGCACTACCAATTCAAGCATCCAATTGATCTAACCCTCGGTGCCCTACTACCTAATGGACCAATCTATCATTGCTCGTTGATGGAAAATGACGAAATCAAGGGCCAGATCCAAGAGCTGCTTCAAAAGGGTCACATCCAACCCATTTCCTCCCCTTGTGGAGGCTCGATTGTGATGGTGCAGAAGAAAGACAAGACCTGGCAGCTCTACATTGATTACAGAGCATTAAACAAAATCAAGGTCAGGAACCGGTACCCAATTCCCCGAATTGATGACCTTCTTTACCAACTCAAGGGGGAAAAGTTCTTCAACAAGATTGACCTAAAGTATGGCTACCACCAGGTTCCTATCAAACCAACTGATGTATGGAAGACAATTTTCAAATCTAAAGAAGGTCTCTTTGAATGGTTGGTCATGTCATTTGTCTTAACAAATGCACCAACAACTTTCATGAGATTGATGGATGATGTATTGAGACCCTTCACCAAATATTTTGTGGTGATATATCTGGATGACATCCTCATCTTTAACAGAACTTGGGAGGAGCACATGAAACATATTCAACAGGTTTTGGGAACTCGACGACAACACAAGCTAGATGCCAACTTGGAAAAATGCTCCTTTGGCATGAACAGGGCCCAATACTTGGGCTACATTGTTGATGAGCATGGGGCACATGTGGATCCAGCTAAGATCCAATTCATTCGTGACTAGCCAGGCCCGACCACACTAACCGAGCTTCAGAGATTCTTGAGACTTGCCAACTTCTACTGAAGGTTCATGTTGGGATTCTCCCATATTGCATGGGCCCTCAGCCAAGTAACCAAGGGCGGTGGCAAGGAAAATTTTGCATGGAGGAAGGCACAACAAAAATAATTTGATGATATTAAGCATCTCTTGTGCTCAACTCCAGTACTCTCCTTATCTGATATGCAACAATCGTTTGATATTGATACTGATGTCTCTGACTATATTGTCATCGCAGTTCTCACTCAACATGGTCATCCAGTGGCATACCATAGTGATACACTCTCAGATACTGTCTGGAAATACCCCACCTTTGACAAAGACATGTATTCCATTGTGAAAGTCTGTTGTTAATGGAAACATTACATTCTAGGAAAGGATACAATCATCCACATTGATCACAAGCCTCTACAGTTCATACAGACACAGGGGAAGTTGCAGAACAACTGCCATCAAAAGTGGTCCACATACCTACAGCAATTCCATCTCAACATAAAGTATAAAACAAGGAGCTCAAATCATGTCATTGACTGCCTTAGTCGCCCTCCCATTGTTGCACTCACCACAATGCTCCATTCATGTGGGCATGAGGCATCTGAGTGGCCCCAACTTTATCAGCATGAATCTGACTTCACCACCACCTATCATCTCTTGGGTACATGAAAAAATGTAACCGATTTTCACATCCATGATGGATTGTTATTCCATCTAGGCCACCTCTGTGTTCCCACAAGCGAGTGTGCAAAGATGATTTGGGAGGCTCACTAAACTCTGATGGCAGGACATTTTTGCATGGATAAAACTGTGGTCGTTCTAAAGAAGCATTTTTATTGGCCAAAACTTCAACAAGACATCAACAAGTATATCATATCTTGCACTGCCTATGCCATTGCCAAGCCAGTCATCAAGAAGAAAGGCTTATACACTCCTCTTCCTACTCGAGAGATGCCTTGGGAATCCATCTCGATGGATTACATGTCTGGCCTTCAGTCCACCAAGCACGACAATGATAGTGTATTTTTGGTGGTTGATCGGTTTTCAAAGATGGACATCATCACATCCTACAAGAAGAGAATCACATCAAAAGATATTCGAAGATCTTCTTCGAATGGGTGTGGGTCCATTTTGGGATACCACAGACCAACACCTCATATCGGGACAACAGGCTCCTCAACACATTTTGGTTGAGTCTCTGGTCATTGTTGGACACCAAGCTCAATAAATCCACTGCTTTCCACCCCCAAAACGATGGCCAGAAAGAGGTCATCAATCGGATGATTGTTCAAATCATGCGCATGTACAACTCTAAGCATCCACATACATGGGATGAGAGTCTTCCCTATGTTCAACATAGCTACAACAGGGATCTCCATAGCTCCACCAATCATAGCCCATTTCAGATAGGAGTGGGATTCCAACCCTTGGGTCCCATTGATGTTGCACTACCTCTTGCAACCACACATGCATAATCTTCCCATGTTCATTCTGAGGCCGACAAAGCCACCAGATTCATTGAGTGGATTCGACACATCCGCCAATAGGTCTGTGAGATTTTGTAGAAATCCAATGCTAAGTACAAGAAGTGCCATGATCAACATTGGGTATTGCACCAATTTCAGGTGGTAGAAAAGGTTTGGTTACATTTCCAGAAAGAGTGCCTTACAGGACCCCATTAGAAGCTACACCCACTTCTCTATGGGCCTTACACTATCACCAAGGTTGTGGGTAGCAATTATTTTGAGCTCAACACTCCACCATTCCTTGGCTTGCACCGAGTGTTCAATGTGGACCTCCTTCAACCATATTTTCCACCATTAGTGGATACCTCAAATATCACAGAACAACTGGCACCAACAGAGCTCAACCCTGACTGCATGGAACATTCATCCACTGATCAGATAGTGGAAACACGGGTCAAGGGAACTCGCTAGCAGAGGATTCAACTTTATCGGGTTGTCAAGGTAGGGAAACTCCTACACCAAGGAAAGTGGCTCACCCGGGGCCAAATTAGCAGAATTTTCCTCACCTGATGGGGGAACTCAACGCAATGGATACCATTGCTTCCTAAGGGGGGAGGACTAATCTAGGTGGATATTGGTGGCCACCCACCTATTCCAACTGGCTCCTCTTGACAATTTTTAGTTCAACACATTATTTTGTACTTCTTTGTAATTGTGGGTTCTACACTTCTAGGGCTATATGAAGCCCTACACATCTTCCAGGTGGAGACTGGTGGCCTCCCACCTAATCCAATTGGCTTATTTTGGAATTTTTCATGTCAGCACATCTTTATGTACTTCCAAGGCCATTTTGGGGCCCGAAACATTGTTTTTTTGTCTTGCCACAATCAAACTATAAACGGAGTCAGAGTTTGACGACATTATGTGTAGTTCTTGAGAATACTTTTCTAATGGGCTATCACACACCTAAAACGGAGGTCATATGCAAACGTTATGACCCCAAGAAGTTGAGGTACCAACTTACCCATTGGGGCCCACATAACTTTTGGCATTTCATCTCCTAGGGTTAGGTTTTTGGATGTATAGGGTTTTGGCATTCATGAGTAATGTTAAAAGGGCCTTTGGAGCCTCATTGAAATCATGTTTCTCAGATGGATGCATGTAGCAAGCCATGTCTCTTCTCAGAGATAGCTACCAGCATTCGAGCAAGTTGTTTCCAGTTATGCAGTTTTATATTTTCAACCTATTTTATTTATTCAATAGAATTTATTGTTCACTGGATATTTGTTGTTGTTCTCCATATCTCTGTGTTATTTTATTCAGTCTGTTATTCCTTTCATTCCGCTCATAAATCTGGATCATCCAAGGATACAAGCATCACATTGTTTCAATTTCCTAGGAATAGTAGGCAAACTAGAAACACCATTCTTTCTCAACAAACGAAGACTGTCATAATTAATATCACCAAATCTATCATGCCACAAAAGACTAGATGGAATTATACATGAGTCATGATGAGAGAGGTATGCAATAGTTTGTGTATGGGCATATGTCCCATTTAGCTTCAACAGTGTTTTGTCTTCCATTCTGGTCATGACAACCATGTTGTCAGAATCCTTCCTTATCTCAACTTTTCCACCGATCATATGAATAGAGTGGACTTGTTGTCTGATGTGAACAAGGTACAACAAGTTTATTTGCAACTCAGGAAGATAGAGTACATTGTGCAGAAGAAAATATGGGATTCCAATCAATTTAATCCGGATGGTGCCCATTCCCAAAGGTTTGAGACTCGCTCTGTCTGCAAAGTATAGTACTTCATCTACATTGTCATCGAATTCTTCAAAGAAATCTCTTCGAAATTTCATGTGAGAGGTTGCTCCTGTGTTAAGAAGCCATGTATCTCCCCAAGAATAAATTGAAGAATTAAATAGATCTTTAGTTACTCCTATATTGCAATAGGAAACAACATAATGAACATGTGCTTTACCTTCCGTTGATTTTGAAGTTTTACCTCTGTCTTCTTTGATCTTCTCCCATGGAACCCTATAATCAATTGCTTCATGTGACTTATTCATTCTGCAACGGGTACAATGAAGGTCAAATTTTTCATGGGGATTATTCCAACCCCCCCTTGCCTTTGAGCTCCTTCTTTTTGTGTCTTCTATTATTTCCTCTATGCTATCCAGAAAATGGAGTACCGAAATCCCCACAGGAATATTCTCTTTCTGATACAAGAGAATGAACTTTCTTATATATTCTTGCACACCAAAATCGAAAAAAATCACAAAACCCTCAGTCTACAAGTGCTTGAAGTTGCACCAATTTCAGTGCAAGTTCTCACACCTAAATTTGACCACTCGAATTGCGTAAATTAGAAGCTCAAACCAATTTGCAATGAGGTAGTTCAAGGTGTCTTGGGCCTTTAATAAATGCATCTAGTGTGAAAAATAATTACACACAACAATGCCACCAGTGCCCAAGATGAACTTCGGTCTTCAAAACAATTAGCAACACTCATAAGTATACATATTTTATGCATGGAATTTGAAAGGTTCCTCCAAATTGAATTGCAGAAGAGTCATTTCACGTGAAACAAGGTATTCTCCTCATAAATGCTTAGAAACAACAAAAAAATCAGAAACTATTCTAACTCGTAACTCCACTTGCTAGCTCGTAGCCCATAACAAATCCTTGTGACATTGCATAGATTAGAATAGCCACACCATATATTAGGGTTCCATTTTGTTACACGTCAAAATTACTCAACTAGATAAGTGTCGCATGTTCCTCTCAACTGTCGTAAGTGTCGCATCTTCCTTACAACTTTCGCAAGTGTCGCAAGTTGGTCACAAGTGTCGCAAACGTTGTTCAATCATACTTCCATGACAACGACACTAAGGATGCACTTAATACATCTCATACACTTGATCTAGAGAAGGAAAATTGATTAGCTGAAAAGGAACTCTTATCACCTGAAAGGAGCTCTTAAACAAAGGTTTTGAGGGTGAGCGCTCCCCTACATCAGCCTTAGGAGCGCTGGTGCTCCCCTATAAGGTCTCAGGGAACGTTATAACACTCATTTTCCCCTCTGAAGGAGCGTTATCCACCCTTGGAGCGTTGGCACTTCCCTCAAGCTTCCTAGGGGGCGCTACAGTGCTTTGATGCCCCTTTTGAGGGAGCGCTGTCAAATCTGAGGCAGTAGTTGGCCCATTGAGGAGAATAAGGGGAGGATCTCTCAAGTTTAGAAGGTAGTTGCATTTGAATTCTTGGTTCCATCAGGAGATCCCTGATCTAAGGAGGGAGTTCCTCAACTTGTTCTAAAGATAACTCAAGAGGTTAAGCTCCTCTTAACCTATATAAGCAAGCTCTATGATGGTGAGGAGGGGGAAGAATTGCTAGCATGAAACCTATGATCTCATAGGAGACACACAGTCAGCCAAAGGAGAGTGATCAGTGAAGCTGCTATCATCCAGGTTGTGGATCTTTCGAGCAAGGGTTAGACGAAGGCGACTTGACGAAGCTGTCGCATTCGCATCTACGATTGTAAGCACTGCTGTCGTTATTCTCATTAATATGACACGCTTGGCCTGTTTCTTTCTAGTTTGTATCTGATCTTACATGAACTTATCATTGATAGATAGATATGCTTTCAAGCTAATATCAATAGAGTAGGTAGTGGTCGTATCTTGTTTTGTCTACAGGACTCGTCGAGGAGCAAAGGATTGGAGCTCAACTCGGAGCGTGCAGGGACAAATGTAGATAAAGAGGTACTTCTATTCTCCTTCCTTCTCATGTATTATTTTGTATAGATTTGAAAGGAAGTCAGTGTCCACGTTAAGCAGTTTCTGTCTTAGAGTTAAGGTCAAGCTCTTTGAGGCAATCTACCTGTCCGCGGGGAGATTTTCCTACAACAGAAACTGGCGACTCCGCTAGGGAGATAGCCTCGAATCAAAACTCCTTTTTTTTATTTCTCCTCATTGACCTCGTTCTACCCCTTGATTGTTTCAGACCTGGTTCCCTCCTCTTTTGATTGGTTTCATGAGCTGATTGGCTCCCTACCCCATCACACTCAGCCTAATTGTCGAGATTGAATTACAATTTTTGAATTTTTTGACACTTTTAGGATCTTTTTTAACCTGGCGCCCATGTCCCTGTGTTAACAGAGCGCCAGTGCTCCCTGAGTGCCTTACACAGAGCGCTATAACGCTCCTTGTCCTTGACAACAGAGCGCCATCCCTCCTTTGGCCAATAAACTTTCCAGAATTGTTTTTTCAGGGTTTTTCCTCTGTGTCTCTCTTGGTGGGTTACCTTGTGAGTCAATCCTTCTTCTTTTCCAGCTTTGACATCTGTCTTTTTGAAGAACAAACATCTTGTTGTTTGGATTTTGTAGCCTTCTTCACTATTGTTGTTGATTTTTTCTGCCATTTGGAGTTTGAAACCCATGCATTGTCCTTCTCTCCTCTTCAACTGAAAACGCTAGTGAAGGTCATCAAAGGCCTACATATATTTTCATTTGGTTTTGGTTAAGATCATTGTTCTTCAACATTTCTTCTAGTGTGAAGTTCTTGGTTTGATTCCTCTTTGATTGTTTCTTTTCATCGCTTCTTGTTTCGATCGCAACAAGACGGTGTATTGTTTGTATGATTCTTTCTTGTGTTGGTCTGATTTTCATTCATCCAAAAGATAATTAGCAAGACGAGCATTCTTTTGAATTAATCATTATTCATATGCAAAAAATAAAAAGCATCTTTATGATTGATTGTGCATGTTAGAAGGCATCTCAAAAGTTTTAGCATCACATCAGGATTTGATTGAAGAAAATTTGTTTGAGGACATTCCTTATTAGTGCTTGTTAGTGGAAAGAACTCTCTCTCTCCCTTAGATAGATGTTCATTGAAAAGAAATGACTGCTTATCATCTTTGATGCATTTTTGGGATTGAGTCATAATTCCATTCGTTTCACTTCCATGCACCCCTTTTGAGTAAAGAACAGCTATAAAATGAGCGCTAATTAAAAATTATCTAGAACATTTTCTTTTCTAGGATCCTCCACCAACAGTAGACTAGGCTTAGTACTTTGGATTAGGCTGTGAGCATAACTCTCCAAAGTTTCCAAAACAAACAGTAGC
>SNQJ01S0004648.1:119964-139058 GCA_010110895.2 Picea sitchensis | reverse complement strand
TAGTTAAGGTTATTAACTAACCTACATAAATAAGCTAGTTAAGGTTTTCAACATACCTATCTAGTTAAGGTTATTAACTAACCTACCTAAATATGCTAGCTAAGGTTTAGAACCCAAAAATGATAGCATTGGTTCATACACACATACCAAGTTAGCCAAGGTTCCAACCAAGCATCTCACATTCTGTATTAACGCATTAAAGATCGCTAATATCATTGGTTTAGTGGTAAAGGAAATATTTTGAATTCCCCACTACACCTCTTTATATCCAAGTCAATGGTTTGAGGGTAGTGTTCCAATGTACGAAGGCTTGGAAGAAAGACGATCAACCCTTCATGAGTGATTGTTCCATGTCATGATTTTCCCTCATTGAAATTGATTCAATGTGCAAGTGTATTCTCCATAGTGATCTTACCCATATTAATAGTCGCTAAGGAGATGGAACTAGATACAAAATAACTAGATCTAATCTCAATATTCAGTAGTGTCTCCAACTACGACTAAATTCGAGAGTGGACTTTGGCACATGATCTAGCTCATATGCCATTGTATGATCTACATAATTTGGATATAGAAGTATCAATATGGTCAATTGCATATATCTATTGAATGTTATGCAACCGATTCATTCTAGTGGTGATACTTCATATGCATAAGGATCACCAACCAATCAATAGATAGAACTGAATAAAGATAAGAATCTATTAATGCTCTTGATGTAATTGGCTCTGAAATAAAATTCCAACTATGTTATCTTTGCTATGGAGAGAGACATCTAAGTGGTATATGTGATGCTTAAAATGGTAAATTATAATTTTGACAACTGGATAAAGATCTTCAACAAATCCAACTACTATTAAATATGCTTTGAATGATGATCAAAAGTGGTGGAATAGGTGGAAAGGGATGAATGCAGTCCTGAACGATTATTAATTGGTCTTGATTCAAGTGGCAATTTATCTTCTTAAAATTAGAAGTTGAATTAATGTTAGGAAGGCCAATTTATTGTCCATATAGAGACTCGTCAAAATAAATTTTCCTAACTATTATTTATAAATGTGTCATATTTAATAAATTTTCAGGGAAATATTGAATTATTATTAAGTGGTTTTCCTTTCTTAATCGAGGGTTTTGTACTTATTTCATAATCATTCAGGACTGCAGGATAGGACACCCTTGTTTGTCTCTTGAAGACCAACATAATCTAGAGTTCCTACCTTACTTTTACTAAGCATTTGAACTATACCATAGCCACTAATTAATAATTCTTAGTTGTGTTCTAGGTGAATTTGTTGCCTATGACCCCTTAGATAAAGCATATCTTGAATTTTCATATGTTTCGTTCTTTCTCTTTTACTAGAATGTAGGTGTTACCATTTATGGTCCTTTGCTTCCCTTACCTAGAGTCCCCAAATACTATGAAATTCTAATTTTTATGTGATTCAAGATCATAACCCCTAGTTCCTAATAAATATCTAATATACACCTAATGTTGAATAAGAACTCATTGATATAGTTTTTTTCCTTGAATTTTCCTTGACCCATATCATAAAGGGGATGGGAAGTAGGAGTAAGATGTGGAAGGGGACAAAAACCTTAAAAAGTACATGATTTCTCTATTTAGGTGTTCCCCTTACCTTTATTATTACAACATTCAATAGGATATAAACTAGACTTTGATCTCACACTGGCCAACAACTGGAACTGTTGATGCAAGTCCTTTGTCTCTTTACCAATCATTCAAGACTAGAATTATAATTTTCTTCTTCTTGCTTAGAGTTTCAAAATCATGTATCATGTTGTCAATAGTAGATCAAGTCAATTGTTTGATCAGTTGGAGGATGACCACATAATAAATTAGTTGGAATTTCTATATCAGGTCATCATTGATCTCAGATGATCAGTAATATTTAGGAGGTGGGATCCTCATTGTGAAGCATTGATTCTATCCATGAATAAATTCATAATCATTAAATACGTTGGCCTTATTTTTCTTATTAAATTCCAAGGAATGAATGCTATGCACTACACCAAAAACCAAATTTCAGTGCTTGATCGCCATTTCTCTTGATCGTAGGGGGGTGGGAATAAGAGTAGGCCTAACCAAAAGATAATATGTACAATTATTCTATGATATATAGGTCGGGAAGGAGAATGAGTGATCAATTATCAAATGCATGAGGTTCCAATCCAATTTGAGGAATAGCACACTCTAGCTATTAAAGCCTACCCCACCAAATTGGTTCTACAATTTCCATGAAGATATATGCAATAGTAGATTTCTTCAAGATATTGTAGGAATAGTCGTGAGTGATATGTTTAAATATGTGATAGCCTTATATAATATATCTCGACATATCAATCATTTTTATTATGGAAACCACATAGTCTTAAATGATTATTAATTAAGGACCCACCTCCCTGAAACAATGAGCCTATTTTGAATCAATTGAACTTTGTATGATCTTTCATTCAATTATGATACAATCAATGAATTATTATTAATTAGGAGTGATATGTCAAAATAAATAATGAAATAATTTGATTGGAGTAAACCAACAATGAATACTGGAAAAGTAAAGAAATTTTCAATTTTCATTGAAAATTTTGATTTCAAACATTTTTTTTTAAAATACCTACAGGTCGTCGCTATTTAGACGTAATGTAACATTGTTCCCGTGGCATATACATCGGTGATATATATCTTAATGTCAATTGAGTAACGTTACAATACATCATAATTGCAACATCCATAACGTCACTCCCATGGCATATACGTTGGTGATATATAGCTTAACGTCGGTATTACGACGTCAATAACGCCACTCCCATGGCATACCATACATCGGCATTACGACGTCCATAAAGTCGATCCCCATGGAATCCACATTGTTTATATATAGCTTAATGTCGGTTGTGTGAAGTTACCACACATCGGTATTACGACGTCCATAATGTCGCTCCCACGGCGTCCATGTAGTGGAGAACGAAGAAATGGAACATCAGAATTATGATGTCTCTGGTGTTGCTGTAGTGAATAATATATTGGGTTTGGACAGTAAAATCTGAGATGACATGTGTCTGCATGAAATGTTTCAAGAGAGATGATATCTGGCATTGGAAAAACAATGTCATGTGAAACAACGTTTGATGGGGTCTGATGTTTGTCGTTCTCCTGAAAATATAAAGTAGCAGTGCGTCGAGGCAGCTGTTGGAATTTGACCCAAATGTACTAGTGTAATAACAATGGTTAAATGCTTAAATTATCAAAAAACTATACAAATGATGAAAAAATTCAAAAGCACAAGAGCCTTTCCTAGACCAAAATATATTTACAAGAAACCCAATGTGTTACAACATATACTAGAAATTTATCTATTCTAAAAGCATTGTAACTATGCTAATATAATTTATGTACATATACTATAACTAAACATGATTTTCAAAATGTAAAAAAAATGAAATCATTTTATTTAATGAGAATGACTAGGTTTTATTAATATTATGTTCATCTCCTTTAGTGTGATTAATTTTCATCAATAAACCATGGAGTTCAAACTTATTCTTTGATTTACCTATTCTGTTGGAATTTGACCCAAATGTACTAGTGTAATAACAATGGTTAAATGCTTAAATTATCAAAAAACTATACAAATGATGTGAGAATAATTCAACACAAACCTTTTCCTAAGACCAAAATATGTTACAAGAAAACCCAATGTGTTACAACATATACTAGAAATTTATCTATTCTAAAAGCATTGTAACTATGCTAATATAATTTATGTACATATACTATAACTAAACATGATTTTCAAAATATTAAAAAAAAAAAAAATGAAATCATTTTATTTAATGAGAATGACTAGGTTTTATTAATATTATGTTCATCTCCTTTAGTGTGATTAATTTTCATCAATAAACCATGGAGTTCAAACTTATTCTTTGATTTACCTATTTAAATTCAAATCCATTTACTCATCTTCATTCGTTAACATATATTCTTCTAAGGTGATTCATATGTGAGAATGTATTAATTGAATTAATTTTGTTTTCCAACGAGCATTAAATTATGAAAATGCATAATTTTAAACAAAAGTTCGAGGCTCGCAAAAAATAAAATAATGCATTGTGCAAATCTCAAAACTATCAGCTCACTTCCACTCCTTGATTTGTACTCTTCTCAGTCACAAATTGACTTGTGTGTGAATCAACTTTTAATTATATTATTTCAACATGCCAAAGATTAAAAATCACAAACATAGCATGATTTTTTAATGAAAGTTTAATGCTCGCAAAACTTGACGTTTTATTCAAATTCAATGCTATCAGCATGCTTCCAACCCTTAATATGCATTATTTTTAGGCACATATCATTTATCTCAAAATTTGAATTTTAAATGAATTATTTCAACCCACCAAGATGATCAACTAACTTATTTATACACCGAAGACAAAAATTTGGAGAGATCGTTGAATCATCAAGATAATCTAGTTTTCTCAAATAGAGGCATGAAATCAACTTAGATAAGTTCAAGTGAGCAAACAAAAAATGTTAAATAACCAAGGGGCCAAAAGACTCAAATGGCACAGATAAGACAACTCACCAAATCCTCATCTTATGAAAGATAATCCAAGGAAACAAGGATAAGGAACACTTAAATTAAACACCAAAGGAAGAGAACCATCAAAACATCATTTCAAATCAAGCAAGACAAAACCAAAAGCAAATGAAGCAAGATTTTTCTAAAATTCAAATGGGGGCCCCTTTATTTTTGTAAAACATTAAGGGGAGTTGTTGAGGCCTCAACACCAACTTCAATAGCCATCCTCTCATCTGCATCACACACATACAATAATCATGATATATCATCATAACAATTTATTTATTAATTTTTCAAACATGTTTCATATAGGAAATCAAGTTTCCCAAGCATGAGATTTATTATCAAAATGTTTGGTTCTTACAGTAGCAGGCATCGATTTTTCTTATGGGATTACACCATTTCCATATCCAAGACCATTTTTCCTGCAATTTTCTCAAATTTCATTCAACCAAAAAAAAATTCAGAATTCACGCAAATTATCTTCTCATTGCAACATTTTCAATCAACCCATGAAGTGATTTCATAATTTTATTACTCTAAAAGTTCAATCACCTCCAACTATTATTCATATTAAATGGAACGAAACTATCATTCCTTGCACATGCATTGTCTAGCATACCAAGATTTTCATAATGTAATCAAACAATATCAACAAATCAATGTGTCAATACCCATGGCCACATCTACATAATGCATCCTTGCATTGAATTTGAAATACCACATATCCATGTCATGTATTCCACCATGGCGAGTTGGAAGGTCGAACCAATGCCTCATCACATCATCCGAACTTTTCCCAATTACTTGTTTGATCATTTGGATACCTTCCTCTTCCACCCATACACAACACTAGAAATTTAATCCCTTAGTTCTATTCAGTTTCGACAAAGAGGTTACAGTCCAAACATTGGTTATACAGGGGAAGACCATTAAGCACTGTAATGGCATAATAGCCCTTCCATATCCAATCAAAACATGACATCACACATGGATATCTATATTAGAATTCATTGTTATAGAATGAATATGTCTCCTGACTTGACTTGGTTATGATCTCATAACCAACATAACATGACATGTAACTAAATTTTTCATAAATGAGCATTAAACAACAGTTGTATACTCAAGGCCCTCGACCTTTAGATCAATTCAAATCTTGAAATTTAACTAAGGGAACTCTTACCTCAATTCCCTTCAGTATTAATGCATCATAAGAAACCCAAATGCATACTTGCATGGTTGTTATTACATCACTTTATGCTACATGTTCAATTGATATTTCGTAGAAGCTTGCAAGCTCCCTTCACCAACCTCTTAATCAACAATTTTCCATCTTCATTTGTCTTCATGTGGGTGGCTAACATAAGAAGTGGTATCATCATCACTTTCAGCCATGCTATAAAATTTTCTTGGATACATAGTCCATCATTATTCATATTCAAATCATAGATGATTTTAGGGGCTAAATTTCGCAAATGGGCTAATTTTCCATGCTTTCCCCAAAAAAGATTCGTCAATTTCCATTTTTTCTAAAAACAAAAATTCCCAAATTCTATAGAATAAAATGATATTAGCTTTAAAATAGCCCAAATTTTATAGAAACTATATAAAATCCTTAGAAATTTAAATATTTTTACAAATATATCGCCAAACATTTTATAGTTTACATATTAAGGACTAGTAATATTTGCCAAGGTTTCTACATATGAGATAAATTTTCATCCTTAAAATATTCCTTGATTCAAATATCACAACATCATTATTTCACATATAAGAACATACTACTCTCAATATAAAAGCATTCCATAAACATGTTAAGACATGTCCACATGCACAAATGCACATCAATATACATTAATCATTTAATCTTTCCTATATGCATTCTGCATGATTTCCAGTATGCCCTCCAATGCATATTAATTTCATCTTTATTTATTTATTTTTGCGTTGTAAATGTTTGTCCTTGAATTCCTGTAGATTCCTGCATACCCATGCACTGTCATTCTTCTCATTTGTGCACCACTGTTTCCCAATCTGAACCTATTCTAGCCAAGTTCCACTTGGCCATTTTTCATTCCAACCAATATTCCCTATTGGCCACTACCTCTGAAACCAAACTGCTTCTAGTCGAATGATACATTTCTCCATTAACACTTTTAAGAAAAATAGATCCTTCATTATTTCATCCACTAAATATTTAATCTTGCAACATGCTTCCACTGCACACTCTGATAACATAAGTGGCTTTATTTCTCTGGATACTTCATCCATATTTTTCAACTCATATCTAGAATCCCTTATAAGTATGGTAATCCTCCGTGGGAGATCAATTAATCGAGATAGACTAGTCCCTAGAGATGATTTACCCATCATTATTACTTTCCCATTATCTCATGGGGCCTTTGTTCTATTTTGAATCAAACTTTGCATAGCATTACATTTGATTTTCAAGGCTATGGAGGATTACCTTGCCTTCTTGTGCCTATTTCTGACATCCTTTGTCTACTCTTTCTGACCCCTTTGTCAATATTTATTTTTCCTTATCTGTAGCTCTTTATTATCTCATTCAACTCCACAAGATCTGCCTTGCTTCCCTATCCATTGGAACTTGGAATTATAATATGAAACAAAACCACACCATCTCCACTCATGACATATGATCTCCTTGTTAATAATAACCTGCTATTAAAATTCAACCCCTTTTGATTTACCAAGCTAATGCACTTCAAATGTTCCTCTATACCTCTGCATAGGCACTGTCATAATTTTCAATACTTTTTTTGACCCAATACTCACCTTTGACATGTACATTTAATACGTGGGAATGTTTTTTTCAAAATTGGCATTGTTTTGGAGAACTTTCATTTTAACTAGTTACATGGTTCATGGAATCCAATTTCACTTTTTTATGCAACTTTATGGAGTCACTCAATGCTTCCCTGAATAAATTAAACCTTCTATCATATTATATTATGGATTATATTACCAATGGCCATACTCATGTTTCAATTAGATTTATGAGCTCAAAATTATGGCTTTATGAAATCAACAGTTTCACCCATTTTTTGCACCTCTTTCACTAGTTCAAATAATTTTAAGAGGCCAACTTTTGTCACCTGTAGAAGAAGATATGTTAGGAACGAAAAAATATTTTGTATGAGACACTGGTAATATTGATGACAGTGAGTTCACAACAACTCTCATATTTGTTGTCTAATACTCTAGTCAAAATCTGYAGCAATCTGAAAATGATAACTTTCTGCTTTTACACTTTTACCAGACTTGGGAATTTTGGCCCTTTTTTAGAATATCCACATCAAATCCTTTTGAATTTTACTGGGAGTCCATATGGGTATATACATTCCTTATTTTTGAGCTATCCATCAAAATTTCACCTTTAACTGGGCTCTGGGTTGATAGTTATGGTCTGTAGAAGTTTAGATTTTTTTCCAGTTTTATCCCTTACTACTACAAGTGTCTTCTCTTCCATTTTGTACAATTTTAGGTAACCAGATTCCAATTCCGGTTCCATGTATGTATTCTATGGTCCATGATATTTACACAGAATTCTCTTGTGCCCCAAACTGACTTCTAAGCAAGGAGTTATTCCCTTTGGAAATAAATTGACACCTAATTTATATCCTGCACTATTTCAACAATAACTTTCTCATACGAGCTCTGTTTTGCGCTCATAATATCTTGTTGAAAAAATCTTACATATTTTTTTCATTTTAGTGGAAGAGGCTATGTGTACATGAGGTACACATAGTACTATCGATTTCAATTACCCAAAAATGTTGTTTAGGCCCTCAAAATGGCTCTACAATTTTATGACCTTCAAAATCCTAAAAAAAAAAAAATCATAGAAATTGACTCATTTACTATTGTAACAGTGTTTTAATCTGACTTGTTCTTGACCTTGGAAATATGGATGGCATGGCATGGAACATGTTTGTTGATTACATGTGTCATCCCTTGATTCAACTATTTCATCATTCAGCATTCTCCTCCATCGNTTAGTGGAAGAGGCTATGTGTACATGAGGTACACATAGTACTATCGATTTCAATTACCCAAAAATGTTGTTTAGGCCCTCAAAATGGCTCTACAATTTTATGACCTTCAAAATCCTAAAAAAAAAAATCATAGAAATTGACTCATTTACTATTGTAACAGTGTTTTAATCTGACTTGTTCTTGACCTTGGAAATATGGATGGCATGGCATGGAACATGTTTGTTGATTCCATGTGTCATCCCTTGATTCAACTATTTCATCATTCAGCATTCTCCTCCATCGACCATCGACCAAACCTTCTGCAAGCCTAGTGGGCTCTCCTTTGTAGACTCTTCCCAGCAGAATGTCATGTAGCATGTTATAGGGTTTTCCTAAAAGTTGCAAGATGTAATCCTACCAGGCTTACCCTTGTGGACTATTCTCATTAGAAATATCGACTTACCATGCTCGTGGTTCTTCCCGAAATCCACATCCTGGAAGACCATCAAACTCGCACCATTGGGCTTCCCCCATATGGAGGAACAAGTTTTATAAATTTCTCGCAACTTGCATATCACAAGCTTATTGGGAACATCTTCACGAACTTCCCCCCCCCGTGGAGTGGTGACTCAACCTTACATCATCATTTTCCCAAATCCCGCAACCTGCAAGATTATTGGGAACATTTTCATGGACTTTTCCCCATTGGGTGGTGACTCAACCTTGTATCGTGATTTTTCCAAAGCCCACAGACAAATCCTCCCGGGAACATCTTCACAGACTTTTCCCTGCAGATGTTAAGACATCCAAATATTACTGCGAGTATTTCTATGCAAAACTTCTTCCCACAAGGCTTTTTCTACAAATATTCTTCCCACAAGTCTTCTCCCACGAGTTTTTATTTGTGAAGCTTCTTCTCGCAAATGTTTCCTCCGTGAGAGCATTCTTCCGAAGGTGAACTTCTGAAAAATCATCCTCCGCGTTGGATCCAAACTATTGAACTTTGAGATCAGAGTGATCTCAACTGTCAGTTCATAAAAAAATGTACCATGACCCCAACCTTTTTCCACCATGACACTGCCATTGTGGACCCTGTCAGTCCACATCATCATTGTACAAAAAATTTCAAAAATCTCAAAAATTATAAAATTTTGAGAATTTATGATTTCCTCGAAATTTTTCTTCGGTGAACTTAGAAGTTTTAATTGATCCAGAATGAATCTCAACCATTGATATCCTATACAAATGCGATCTATGTCTTTGATTTTACTAACTCCTCAATCATTGATTAAACACAAAATTCAACCTTCCAGGCCAAATCAGACTCTGTAGCTTGAAAAACGATGTCATTGATCATCTCCTTAACCATTATGGTTGTAATTTCAACCCAAAATTGTTCATAAATTTGGGGATTTACTATGGTTTCACACTTTTCCCCAAATCTATTGTAATGTACCCAACCACCCATAGGTGGCCACACTACTTCAAAACTCACCTTTGGAACTGATTTTGAATTCTAATAACATTTAATTAATAAAGAAGCATGAAAGACTCACATGGAATAATCAAGATTCATGTTACAACATAAAATAAAATGAATATTATTCCATGCACAACAATAACCAACAAGCATGCATATTATAAATACGAATTTCGGAGATAATAATTAATACACAACATAAATAAATATACAAGAAAAGGAAACCTTGACAGAGAGAACTTATCTTAAACAAATTCAATCGCCAACTAGCTACAGACCAAGGATGTTCCACCCAACTGTAGACATTGTTGTTCCAAGTCTCAACAACAATGTCACCCCCAAGTCAACGCCATGAATCCACAAGGACGGGTTCTAGGATGACACTCAGCTTCCCAACCAGTCAACACTTAAACTCTCAAAGGTTTCTCAACACAAAAATATCCAATGTACACCAACTCTCTTCTATCCAGCCTGCACCACCCAAAGACAATGAACCCCCTTCACTGCCATGCATTCCCTCATGTTGTCCACTTCTTTCCAGGGCTCTAGTGCTTCTGGTCAAGAATCTCCATGTTGGTACTCTCAGGATTCACATATGTGAACAAAAATTAACACATGCAAATGCATCTCAGACATGCATGCATTAATTCATGGCTAGAATACACCGGTAATTACTATAGCCAACAAACAATGGCTTCCTCCTCATCAATTCGCCCCCATGTCCCAAACAAGAACAAGAATGAATGAGGAATGATAAATGAACAACAATGAATGAAAGAGTGAATGGATAAAAGAACCCCCAAACATCCCACAATATGGTTTATATATTTACTTGGAAATCAAGAACCACATGGCCTTCCCTAGGAAGCTCATGTAACCACTTCTCTCAATTAAAACAATTATGGGTAAATAAAATATAATAAAATGACTTAGCCCCTTAGTCCCCCTCTCTCGAGTAATAATATCCCCCTATAACTCTTGTCCTTGTTCGTATGGCATCCAAATATGTCTTTTATTATTAATAATGAACAAATAATTACATTTCCTAGGCATTCTGGCCTCTTTTCATGGTTTGGGAACTTCGTCCTTTCATAAAATAACAAAATACATTATTTGATTTGGGGTCTCAAAACCAGGGTATTACATCTGTCATAGATCTAATATATGTAGCAACGAATTTTACCAAATTCACATTGATCCTTGTCCCATATGGGTCTGGTGTCGAACCACAAGATCTAATACATATGAAATTAGGTTGAAACCTACCCAAAGAATATAGCTAGAAACAACGAATAACAAACTTTCAAAGTTGAAAGAAGAAGAGAAGAATTGGAGAGAAAGAATGAAAGAATCATATTCCACACTAATCCGCACTCAAAGAGTTAATACTTTACAATACATATAAGCTACACAACCCAACTAATGCGCCATAATAGTCTTCTAGAGAGATGTGGAGACACACTAACAAAAACCTAAATTATCTTCCACCTAGTCCTAGTTAATCGACCATGTAGTCATGAGTTAATTGGACCATACAAGTGGAGTGGAGATAATCGCATGCATGCACATGTGGTGTACCCTCCAAGCCTCATGCATGTCAAGCGTTCCCTCTTGGTGATGATGTTATGAGGAAAATCTCTCTATGGATAGGGTGAACCACAACAGACAGGTATGATTGCAAACATCAACTCAATTCCAGCATATTCTATATAAAATAATGTGCAAGAGAGATAAGAAAGAGGCCTACCTCATCCAAACATTCGATGATGTCCATCGTTGAGCACTTTGACCCAAAGCTTTATACATGCAACAAGTTCTCAACAAACAAGCAAAGCAAGCATATAGTGATGATATAACATGTTAGCACATTAGATAGCATAATCCATCAATATACAAAACAAAAATTCCCATGGATCATAACACATATATTTGCAAGATATCAATTGGACGGGAAAATAGTATTTCTATTAATAAATGATCAGCAGAAGTGAAACATTACAGACTTTCATGTCGGCACGGTTCGGAACCAAGAAACTGAGTTCCTTCCAAATGGACCTCCACCACTTCAATCCTCCACCATAGGCAAGCTCATATAAGGGAGACAAAGAGGTTCTCCATAAATAAGGGAAGATCTTGGGGGCTGAAAACTGTGTTCAGAATTAAAGGACAAAGGGATGCAGACTCAATAATGAAGTAATAATTTCTCCAGAGTAACTTTTCTCTCAAAGTTGAATTCTCTCTCCTTTTCCATAGCTCAGAATTGGCTTCTTTATAGCCTTCAAAATGCAACTGAAGGGTCGAGTCAGAACATTTCCAATATGTGGAAGGCCAAGGATCAGATATCTCCTATCATGACATGGAAACCCGACATTTAATTTTTATTTTATGGAACAAATCCCAATGTATGCGGGTTGTAGTGGAGTAGCCAACATATACGCTTGTTGTATAGCTTGCAAGGTGCGTACAAGTGGAAAAATATTTATTTTTGTCTCTGGATTCATCAATCAGGGAAAGTAAGTCTGCATTGGAATAAGGCCCTCTCTGAAATATTGCATAGGGTAAGGCAAATATTTCTCTAACAGATGACCCCAAGGTGAGCATGAAACACTTAATGATAATATCGTGATTTTCATGCAAGACTTGACTCCACTAGTCTAACTAACGTACAACTGAGTAATGAATGAAGAGGAGGTGGTGCCCTCATCTAGGGGATAATATTATCATCTAGGGGAGAATATCTCTGACCAAGGGCGCCCTCAACATAGAATAATAAACATAGTATAGGAAATAATAGTTGGGTTTGTAATATCTCCAACACCCCCCTTGATGACTACGAGGGAGTATGAATGGGTCTCATTAAGAAGCCATGTTAGGTACCCATTTTACAATGCATTTATTCAAAAAATGGAACAACAAAAAAGAGGAAAGAGGGAAAACCTCATGAGAACCCCCCTCTCAAGTTACAGTTCTAAAAAAAAGGAGGACAATTGCTAGGAAATTGTGTTCTTCACCCCATGGAGACCTTGCAAGGCTTGAAATCTCTCCTTGGTGAAGGTTTTGATGAATATTTAGATGTATCTATAAATCTAATGAAGTAAATGCACCGGTAATATGTATGTATCTGATTGGAAGGAATACAATCAAAATCCCCTTCATTTATGGAAATTTTCCAATATAGATTCCCTTCAGCCTCTACATAAGCCCGAGGGTCGGATTCCAAAACCATGTAGCAATGCATGGGAATTACTATTTCTATGACTGTGAGAGCATCTGTATCTCCCTCAAATTGGGATATCGTCCTTCTAGGATCGGCATGATCATCTACAATATCACCAACTACTAGTAGGATGGAATGTGCCCATTTGGGTCTTGGTTTTGGATCAACATATGCATGTTCATGATCTTTCAAATAAAATTCGGAAATATGATATGAAATCTAATATGAGGAAGATGAGAAGTTGAGAATCGTGTTCTTGTCTCTGAAATTTCCTTCAGGAGGAAGATGAGGCTTGTTCTTCTGGTGGATTTTCTGTGCGATTTGTCTTGGCATTATCCAACATGCATTCTTCACAATGTTCCTTTATCCCAAATAGGACTTCCAATTTTTCCCATACTTCATTTGGAGTTGACAGTGATACTACATGGAGTTGTATTTCAGGAGAAACAAACATGTAGATAAGTCTAAAAGCCATGTCCTATCTATGAGAAAATGATTTTTCTCATCGGTGGAAGTGGACTTTATTTTTGTTTCCATGATTATTTGATATAAGCCTATTCTTATGAGAAGAAGAATAAGCTTTGGCTTCTAATCGAAGTAATTGTATCGCGTAAGAAATGTTGACGATGGAATTGATTCAATTCTTTTTTACTACTTCAATATTTTGTACCTGCAAATGAGTGCTTGTGTGCCTTATTCCTAGAAACTTGTGGGATATTATACCATGTGAAATTGGGTTGAAACCCGAAAAAATAATATAGCTAGAAACAATGAACAACAAACTTGCAAAGTTGATAGAAAAAGAGAAGAATTGGAGAGGAAAAAATGAAATAATTGTATTCCAAACTAATCTACTCTCAAAAAGTGAATAATTTACAATATATATAAGCTACATGATCCAACTAATGCATGATAGTAGTCTTCTAGAGTGATGTGGACACACATTGACAGAAACCTGAGTTGTCTGCCACCTAGTCCTAGTTAACCATCCATGTAGTCATCGGCTAATTGGATCATACAAGTGGAGTGAAGAGAATATCATGCATGCACATGTGGTTAACCCTCCAAGCATCATGCATGTCAAGTGCACCCTCCTGGTGATGATTCCAAGCTAAGTGAACCCTCCTGGTGATGATCCCAAGGTGATCATGCAACATTTGGTGATAATACGGAGGTTTCCATGCATGACTTGACTCCACTAGTCTAAATGACGTAGAATTTAGTAATGATTGGAGAGGAGGTGGTTCCCTCATCGAGGGGAGAATATCTCTGACCAAGGGTGCCCTCAACATAGACTAATCAACATAGGATAAGAAATAATAGGTGGGTGTGTAATATCTCCAACAATACCATATTGTAGCATACTCGCCTGCTAAAATGAAATTTAAAACACCCCATACATATAAAATGAACCATGGGGAAATAGGTCCATAATTTAACATGTATTTGAAAACATATTTTAAAACATGAATGCAATTGTTCAAGTAAAACAACAAACACATATTTAAAACTTGAATGCAATTGTTCAAGTAAAACAACAAACACACTTAACATTCAAATATTCATTTACATAGTGAAACAATAATAATAAATACAACAAAACTTATTTTTTTTTAGAAATGACCAATTATTTTATATGAAGGACATTCCTTCTATCCATAGGCTTGATGTTCATTTTATTTCAACAAATAAGCCACCCCCAAGATGAGGCTAGTGAGTCCACAGAGATCCTTCAATTTTGGTTGTCCACTCTACACATTCAACATCCCAAAACCAAGGTTTTACTCCAACAACAATTTCCACTCCACCAAAAACTCTCTCTTTCCCACAACCTGCACAAACCAAGGAATGGGACCCTTCTTCACTGCACATAGTCCCTCGAGCCTTCCCACTTCCTTCCAGGGCTCCAATGCACTTAGTTGGCCAGGAAATTCACATTTTGGGACTCTAGGAATGTTGAACTACTCCAAGAGTGTTCACAACAACCTGCACAAGGATCTTGAGCCATTTCCTCAACATGAAAATGCTCCACATGCATGCATCCCATTTTTATAGGCACACAGGCTACAAATACAACATAAACACATCCCAATAATGGATGCCTTCAAACACATCATGACCGATGCTCGTTCTAGCACTCTGCTCCTCTCTTGTTACCCAAAATCAACATGTAAAGACTCTCTTCTTTTTCCATACGAATTGCCCTTTTTCCCAAGCAAGTTGACCCTCACACTCCCCTATGTTGATATTAATTCAGCCCCATGCTCTCAATAACTAAGGGATGTGACTTTTCACACCCACCCTCTTACATGAATTCAATTATTGAGCTCTCATAGACTCAAGGGAAAAATTAGAAGGTAGTGATAAATTAACTTAGGATAATAACACGGGTTTTCCCTTGGATCCCCATTTAGCCCCCTCTCTTTTGGAATCGCAGCCCCCCATCATTATTATCCCTCTCGTATCGTAGCCAACAATTATTATTTTTATTAATTATTTCGATGTACGTAATACACAATTCAACCCTCGATCACATTAATCAATATGGGATCTTTTTCCCCAAACATATTGGCTTACCAACCTAAATCACATGTATACAATTACATAATAATTTATGGGGACTAAAACCAAGGATGTTACATATAAGCCTTTATAAATAACATGAAATGGGTATAAAATTGCACATTTGGATTGTGTTAATCATTATAACTACACCACATACTATAGACGTTCAAACTAAATGATACACTCCTATACTTCTAACACTTTGGGATGCTTTTTAACTTTGAATTGTATTAGATTCTAACATAGAAATAAATTTATGATGTTTGATGAATTGTTTTGTTATAGGTGTTTATATATACTTTATTTCACTTTGGGTAAATATGTATGTTGAGGGGTTCATAGCTCGAATTTTAAGGAAGTAAGTTTCACATTCTCCTTATCTAGGTTCTAATTATTAATGAAACATTAGCCCTTTATGAGAAGGATAAAAGGTTAGATTCACTCTTAAATAGAGGTCCCCTAGAATGTACCTCCCATTCCCATAGTAAAGAAAAAATATATATACATGGATGAGGGAATAATTGTAAGAGAAAACTACATTTTCATATGTTACTCTAAAGGAAATAAATCATATGTTGCTTAGGTTCGCACCTCAATATAAACCTAAGGATTAATTATGCGACCATTACATGTGTACTATACATTCAAGGTCCAATTTGCATATAAGCGTGAGGATCAATGACACAACATTATTTCACTGTGCATATAAGTTTGAGGATCAATGATGCACCATTATTTACATAATATTTATGCGAAGGCATGTATATAGGGATATATTTTTCCCAAAACCAGTCGTCCTAAATTGGGTTCAGTCTCATCCTTTCCCAACAACTATCCTCGAGATCCACCTATCATTTTCCCTTGTTGTTGTGCTAGTGTATATTTACTTTGTCTAGCTTTTACTATGGTGATTTATTGTGTGATATGATCATATTTCCTATCCACCTTCTTCTCTTCTGTCATATCCAAACTGATCAGATATATTATGCATAGATTTTGTTTGAAACTGGTTGACCCAAATACTCAATCTAATTACATTTCCATGACAACTCCTTCTATTATTTCATATCCGATATGATCATATTCCCTATCTGCCTCTTGTTATCTTGATTTATTTAGCACTACAAGGAGAACATCTTGTAGCAGAGGTTTTTACATAACCTCCCCCAAAAATGAT
The DNA here is from genome assembly GCA_010110895.2 of Picea sitchensis. Classification (NCBI taxonomy): domain Eukaryota; kingdom Viridiplantae; phylum Streptophyta; class Pinopsida; order Pinales; family Pinaceae; genus Picea; species Picea sitchensis. The sequence goes on along the minus strand of SNQJ01S0004648.1, from coordinate 122,017 downwards.
CCATTTTCTATTTATAGCAGAGGTTATTAGTGGAGGCGAGAAACTAAAGGTTTTTACAGGGGTTTTTACATCAGTGCACCTAAACCTAAGAAATGCACTAGTGTGCTCACAAACATAACACACCAGTGTTGAACTAATAAAGCACACTGATAACAATTATTGATGTAAAATGCTAAAATATTTTTTTATTTAAAATAAAATAAAATTCATATCGGTGCTCCACTCTAAACTAAGAGAATCGGTGCGCATATGAAGGACGCATTGTATCAGGTTATAACAATTGGTTGTTTAATAATAAAAAAATGATTAAAGAAAAACATTTTTGAAGTGTTGCAAAAACCTAACCACCCTGATGCATATACAATATTGGCGCACTAAACAACAATAATGGTGTGCTTAATAGTACTATAGCTTTGAATTTTTTAACATATAGCCAAAAATCCAACTGATGTGTTACTCATACTAAAATTCATCTGTGTGTCTTACTATATGACACATCGAGATAGGGTAAAGTAAATAAAATGTATCAGTGTGTTCCAGTAGTACATAATTCACAAGTGCATCTTACTATTGAGTGCATCACGATAGTGTAAAATAATTTTTTTTTAGCAAACTAAATTTCATTATCACATTTCCTGTTGTGCTTCCAACCACTCATACAAGTACTGTGGATCACACTCTTTCTACGGCCACCATGTTTGCAGTGCTCTACAATGTTTCTTCCTTGATTTTATAGCTTCGCTGGTAGATTCCATACATTTTAGAATTTAGGAAAACTGTGCATTTTATTTTTTTGTCTATGGGGAAACCATGCCACCTTGGGTAAGAAGTGACCAGGTAAATTGTTTGTTACCTCCTTATTTTCAATTTCATCCAATTAAAATTTGAAATTGGGAATAGATTTGGCGTTATTTACAACAACAAAAAATTAATTCCATGCGATGTGCTTCACAGGTTTAGCTCGCCTTGGACTTGATGGTGCATCCTATGAATTTATAGGAAGCACCACTAGTGTGTATCTTAAAACTATACAACACACCGCTCAAAACTATGCATTTTAGACCAGAATGGTAGGTGTGAATTACTGGTGCCTCTCATCTTAGAACATGCTCGCCACTCTTCTTCTAAACATTTCTAGACTTCTCCACTGTGGCTACACTCACACTGTCTCTCTCTTGGCCATCAAACTGAAATTTATCTTCACAGACTCAATCCTATACTACTCCCTTATCGCTTTAGATCACAGCTCCTCATCCAGAGGTTTCTTGAATTTCACCAAGATATTGTTCTCGTCATCCTTGTAGCCATAATAACTAATGTCAATTTGCTTGTAAATGACATAACTTGAATTCCTCTAATTCACCTTGGGGGGATTATAAAATAGTTCTTTGACATCAGGGACGAATTTTTCATCCCTAGAGCATCTTTAATCAATGCCCTTACTGGTGGCATGGGGCATATCAACTCCATTCCCTTCCAATTTTGTCATCTTGGACCCTAATTTGGCATAATTAGGACCACCAATCTTTACGATATGATATTTATAGTGCCCCTATTCCTTGGTCATCTTGTTGATTTATTTTGAATCAACAAGGCCTGAATTTTGAATCTCCATGACCTTCCATCCAATCTCTCGTATTATATTATGCCTCCATTTGTCTGCCTCTGCAAGATCGTGACACTTTGAGGCTAGAAACAAATACCTCTCCTTGGGATTCTTCTTCTCTTCATTCTTGGATGTCAGTAACTTGTTCACCATATATTGCACCGTATCTTCATTACAAACCATTTTCCCCCCAAAACCTAAGAGCCTACCAATATGATCTTCCCTGTTGAGATCTTGGAAGTGGTTTTTGTCAAGGTTCGGGTTTTGAATATCTATGACCTTTTGTCCAATCTCTCGGATCATTTGATTCCTCCATTTTTTTTCTCTATGATATCACAACATTATGAGGCTAGGAACAAACACCTCTCCTTGGGCTTCTTCTTCTCTTCGTTCTTGAATTTCATGAACTTGTTCAACATATATTGTGCATTTTCTTCATTACAAGTT
>SNQJ01S0004648.1:85262-110176 GCA_010110895.2 Picea sitchensis | reverse complement strand
AAGGAGTCATGTAATAAAATGAGAATGATTTTATGAGAAAGAAACATGCCACTGTATTATATAATGTGGAAGAAAGATACAACCAGATTCCTTGATGTCGGCAGGTTCCTTCCAACATTTCCTTACTTCTCATACACTTCTTGCTCCAATGGATTCTGAGAATGTGTATCTGATAGCTGCTGACAATCTATCTTGACAAAGAAAATCTCAAAGCCACTCTAACCAAGCTAACAATATCAAGCCAAAACAACCAAATTTCTCCATGAGAGCTCCTCTCCTTTTATAAGCTAAAGAGGATAAGGTGAGGAGGTTAGGATGATCCCACTAAATCATGAAAGCGAGTAAGATCCAAACCGTTCGGAGGCCACCTCACCATAGAATCTTCTCCTTCTAGAAGCATTGAGAGAATGCTCGTTTTTCCCACGTACAAAGGTTGTCGCACCCTAGTTGTAATGCAGCCTGCGGAAACTTCGTGACCTAGCTATAGTGCAACCTGTGGAAATCAGGCATTTCTACACCCTGTGTATATAGCAACCTACGGAAATCCTCCTTAATAGGGTTTTTACTAAGGAAAATACAACTTCTTCTCTCAGGGAAAGTTCTTCTCCCTTCTTTCTTTAGGAATTGAGGCCACTGACCCCTCTGAAGGCAACAGATAGTTTTACATCATTAACGATCATAGGGATGACGAAAATAATGTGTAACATGGATGTTGCAACACACAGAGATGACTAGTGTCTTCTAAGTAACACTGAGACTGAGAAAAAATGGATCAACAAGCCACAATATGTCATTGTCTTGACTCTGCAAAAATTTCTAATTAGCATTGAAAATCAATCCAAAAATCCAATAAGAATTTACAGACTATCAGAAATAGATGATCAACCTTCTGAAGCATTTCAACAATTAATGTTTTTTGGTCCTTCTTATCGCCACCTTCAATAATACCCTGCTATCAACAATAATTTCTTAGCTTTTTAGTGATTCAGAAATGAATGAAGTAGTAATGTAATATCACTCTAAAGCAAGAGAAAACCTTATCAGAGTTTTTGCTTATATCTCTCTTCTCCCTTTTTCCTTTCTTTTGAAATCAAATTGACAGTGAGCCTCATAGTTATATTGAGAAAAGAAAACATTACCATTGTGTATACAAATGAAACTACATCAGTAGACCAATGATGTTAAATCCTTGGGAATATTTGAAAATAAACGCCCTCTCTTTCATCATAGGGGGGGGCCACCTATAGTTAAATATTTAATATCATAAATAAATAAATTGTGCCTTGTAACTATTTGCAGGATAGTGGCTAATTTGTGAGTCAACACATTCTATAAACTTCCACACTTGGCATACATTGAAGCCAACACAATACCCACACAAACATGAGACTCAAATTTCCTTTCTATAATATCTTCGTGAATATTCTTATGTTCTTGGAGATTTGATGGGATACTTCTATGAAAGTACTACCATATGCCCGTGCAAAAAATAATCTCAAATTTTGTGATACATTGTTGTATTTTTTGATGTTTTGGTCTTGATGAAATAATGGCTAGTAGTGACATGGAGAAAGAGAAAATTGTTGAGAAAGGATGTTAAGTATTATGAGAATTATAAAACAAGAGGGGCAATATCCATTAACCCATTCAAAAACATGTTTTCTCTATCTATCTAGACAACGCTCATTATGAATACTAGAAATCATACATGAGTTGGGGTTCCTAGAGAGAACAAATTGGTATAGATGGATCCTAGGAATATTTTTTTGTGGGTAGAGAGAGACACAAAGAACCCACGTCACTTGTGAATCAATGGATTAGGTTGCTAATGACCAAGGCACATTTGGATTTGTCTTATGCATCTACACTTATAGATTTACAAATATTAACAATACACAATTAACGGTTTATATTTACTATGGCAAGAGAATCCCAATTTTGTGTCAACTATCAACCTAGGCCACCTCTCCTTTTTTTGTCATTCCTATTGGCTATCATGTGGCTATTAAATTTGTCATATTATAAACAAATTCAAAATTATTAAAAAAAAAATCCTCAAAGTGCCACTTGTTTTACAGTGTTACTACTTCACGATCTTCTAGTGAGCTAACATTTTATGTTTTATATTAGGTTGAGTGTCATTTTGTTTAGAGTCTCTTGGTCAAATTTTCTACGCTACCTTATTTCTCCACCAATTATGTTCTAATGAGATCTTTAGACAAAGCCCAATCAGTTCAGTTGCTCTAATTTTTTACATTAGTTATGTAACAACATAAGTTACTACGACGTAGTCATGTTTACTCTACACATAATAGAAGTGATCATGGTGACCGTGCTTTGCTTAGATGCACACTTCTTCCACTAAAAATAGCATACACCAATAATTTCTCATGTGTCGTATTACCCAAAAGCCATATATCGTTATTGACATATAATATCTCTATAATAATTATTTATATAATTATTTTTAAACAATACATGATCGCACATCCTCTACTTTACGTTATATTCATCTTTGCATGATCCATGATTACAAAGCACAATGTCACATTTTGAAGAAATATAAGGTATATTTAACACATTGATGGCTAATAGAGAACAAAATATTCAATTGTTTATCATTAATCCACTCTTTTTGTCATTTTTAAAAATATATGGTGAGCACAAGATGGAATATGATGGCCAAACTCCTTTCTCTTGTTCACATTTTATCATGGTTTTAATGGCATTTATTGTCAACGAATTTATCATTTTGGGTTTGGATGTCAATTTTGGACAACAAAAAAAAATAGACATGGGTGAAACAACCGAAGAAAAATGATTAATTTTAATTTTAATTTTTTTCTCTTTTCCTAAAATATATATTTTGAGGAAATTATTAATATTTTTATTTATTTTAAATATAATAATTAAAGTGAATAAAAATCTTTGAGGTTCAAACTCGTTATAACAAAAGAAAAAAGAAAAACTTAATATGTTATTTGCAAAAAATGATTTTAAATAAAAAACATTGATACTCTCAGCTTCTATTCCTACTCTATAATCCTCCTTCCTATGATGTCATAATCATTGTCTTCAACACTTCCTATGATGTTATGATTATTTTCTTCAATAACATCAATGGTTGTTTTAGTGTCAATCTGCCACAAGATCCTTGCTAAAATGAATCCTCCACTCAATACTTGACAAAAATATCCTACTTTAACCATGACCTTGCAATGGAGATATCACAATATTATTCGTGTCTCATCATGTGTTCCCTTCCCTCAATCACTTTGGATTTTCCATTAGCTCTTTAAATGAACATGCTTATCACCAATTTTCAAATAAAGTAATTTAATTACAATCTTTATATGATTCTTATTAATAACATTAATATGAAAATCTCCCTTGATCTACTTTGATTTCCTTCAACATTATCATTGGCTTGTTAGGGGTATGCTAGTGTACTTAAAGTTGTTTGTTTAGTTGTCCATCCTTAAATACATGGTCATCTATTTGTCGGTTACTTTTGAAGAATTTCCCAAACGATGTTAGTGATTAACGGAAAAAAAATTGTACCTCCTTCCATGATCGTCGTGGCCTCGTGACTTTGTGATGCAAGAGCATCTTTCGAAGTCAACTCAGTAATTGACCTTTAGAAGGCCTTAGTAATTTATGAGAGGAAGTTGGTTTCCTTAATGCTATGGAATGTTGTAATTTTGTTTATTTTCCTAATATTTTCATAGTTCTACAATAGTTCCAAGTGGGTTTACGAGAAGAGAGTGTTTTTCCATGTAATGTAAGAAATTAGCTAATTTAACATATTATTGAGTAATTTAGGGGCATGTTTTGGTTTGTTAATATTTTTTAGTATATGAATCCATCCTTTATGGATTCAATTGATTCCTATAATAATTGTTTGAAGTCTGAATAAAACCCTTGAGAAAAGAAATAATGTGGAGGATGAAAAGAGAGAGAGAGAGAGAGAGAAAATAGGAAGATTGTTGAGTGAAGCTAGTTGTGTGGGATTAGCAGAGCTCAAAGAAAGAAAGATTGTGTTCTTGTTTTAGTAATAGAGTGTCTAGATTTTGTTTTATGAATACGTGATTGTCATTTTCTCTTAGATTGTAAATCATTGAATTGTTGTCACTAAGCTTGTAATTTATCTTAGCGTAACCCTCGCAATTCTCTCTTAAATTTAAGGTTTTGACAAAATATTGAGTTAACTAGTTAAAATTCTTAGAGGAAGAATCGATCAAGTTCAGAGGTGGATTGATTAACTGAATTAAGAAAATGATCAATTTTTGCAGAGGGCGAATAATGATTTAGAAGCTAAATCACAGACTAAAGTTTGTGGAATCTCTATCTTTAGTGATATCCAATTCATTCGGACTGGGTCTTAAGATATTCAAATGAATCAAGCGTTTGTTTTCCGTGGTGGGCTTGTGGTCAGTTCATAGAGGAGATAATATTCATAGATTTCCCTGGTGGGTTGGTGTCTAATGTCCCGGTGGTCGGGTCACAAAGCAGAGACAATTGTTATTTCCCCGATGGGCCAGTTTTTCGGTGGGTTCGGTTGTCGGTGGACAAAGATAAACATTTCGCCAGTGGGAAGGTGGTCTAGTGGTTCCAGTTTCTAGTTTATAGGGATGTTAAATGACCAAAACCGAATTGAGTTAAATGGGTTTTAGTGATGATTCGATTGGTTTTGGAGTCAATTTTGGTATTAGAGCAGAAGAAAGAAAAATCTAGAATTGTTCCAATAGAGTTGTGAAATGGTATTTAGAGACAGAGGAAGAGGAAGAGTAGGTCAAAGAGGAAGACTTGTTGTTAACACAGAAGTAACTGAAGAAATGAGAAATATCCAGGCATAGTTGGAATCTATGGAAGCTTCCCAAAGAAGATGTGTTGACACAAGAGATGTCATTTCCAGTGAAGATGAATCTTTAGAAAGAGAAGCAGAGCCTGAAGAAGAAAATGTTGAAGAAATATCGGTTAGAGCTATCATGGGAGTAAGATCCAAACCAAAGATGGAGGTGTCAATATATGAAGGCAATTTGAATGTGGATGAATTGATGGACTGGATTAGTACCATGGAAAATTATTTCGAGTATGAAAATGTAGCAGATGAGAAGAAGGTAAAGTTTGTTTTGACAATAATGAAATGACATGCATTTCTCTGGTGGTGTGGAGTACAATATGAGAGGGGAAAAAAAGGAAAAACACAAATCACAATTCGGGACAAAATGGTGACAAAGTTGAAAGGTAATTTTATTCCCAAAGATTATCAGCTCAATCTTTTTAGACAAATGAAAAATATGAAGCAAATATTTATGTCAGTTAAAGAGTACAATGAAGAGTTTTATAGATTAAACATTAGATCTAGTCACATAAACGAAAACCAAGAAAAAGGAGCTAGATATCTTAATGGAATAAGATATGATATTCAATATGAAATTGACATTTTTTCTCCAAGAACTGTTGAGGAGGCATATCCATTCGCTCTCAAGGCAGAGGAAAAGTTGACAAGGAAACAAATTCAAAGAGGAAGAGGTCGGATTCCAACAAGACGCAGAGGACAAAAAAGTGGCAGAGGAATATTCCCAACTCAAAAATAAGAATCCATCAATTCACACCAGTAAGAACAATAATCAAGAGGTGGTGATTTTAAAGGAAGAAGAAATTATCAAAGAGGTAGGGGTTCTCTTATCAAATGTTATAGATGCAATAAATTTGGGCATAGATTTTATGAGTGTCAAAAAAAAACTTCCACAAGTAGAGGAAGTACAAATGTTGTGCAGGATGAGGGAGAAAGTGTGAAGTCACATGTGCATGAGACTGCACCATAGGTTTGAGAGTATTTGTTGATGAAGAGAGTTTTGTTGAAGCTAGTCAAGGAGATAAAAGAACTTGCACAGAGAAAGACACTCTTTAGAGTTGTATGTAAAGCCAAAGGTAAATGTTGTGAAATCATTATTGATATTGGAAGTATTGATAATTTGGTGTCTATAGAAATGGTTGAAAATTTGGGTTTGAATAAGACAATGCACCCTATTCCATACAAAGTGTCATGGTTGAAAAAAGGATATCAGTTGTTGGTCAATGAGCAATGTGAAGTGGAGTTTCAGATTGGAAGTTACAAAGACATAGTACTTTGTGACATTATGATTATGGATGTGAGTCATATTTTGTTGGGTAGACCTTTCTAGTATGACAGGAAGGCAATATATGATGGAAGGATAAATAAATACACTTTTGAGAAGGATGGGGAGAAGCATACACTCTTACCATTAAAAAATGAAGGTGAAACTAAAGAATTCAACCCTAAGGTACTCCTAATCAATGGAAAGGAATGTCTACAAGAAATTAAAATTAAGGAGGTATATTTTTCTTTAGTTGGTAAACCCAAGGTAATTATTACTAGCACAAATTTAAATAATTTTCCAGAAGAAGTTCAAAATTTGTTGGATGAGGTCCCCATGGTGTAGAGTAGTCAGTGAGGGAGTGTGTTGTTAAGGCACTCTATAAGTGAATTCATCGATTCAAAACTTATGGGGACACCTCAAATCCAGCCATGTTAAGGGTTGGTGTGGTCCAGGTAGGGTGTGATCCACGAGTGATTTTGATGGCTTAGATGCCCCTGGGTCATGGCATCTGAGCCACATGCCAATCCTACAAGTCAGGGATATTTAGCTAACAAAAAAAAATTAGATGAGTTTGTTGATATTGTGGTTGATGAATTTCCAAGTGAGTTTCCTCCCATAAGAAGCATCAGTGATGATATATATTTGATTCCAGTGACTAATCTTCCTAATAAGGAAACATATTGAATGACAACAAAGGAGAATGAGGAGATTAAAAATCAGGTACAAGAGTTGTTGGATAAGGGCATGATCATGGAAAGTTTAATCCCATGTGTTGTTCCTACAATGTTAAGTCCAAAGAAAGATGGAGAATGGAGAATGTGCATAGATTACAGGGTCATAAACAAAATTACAATTAGGTACATATTTTCATTACCTCATATTGATTATTTGATGGATTGCTTGAGTGGTGCTGAATATTTTTTAAAACTAGATTCAAAGAGTGAGTATCATCAGATAAGAATTAGAGAAGGAGATGAATGCAAAACAACTTTTAAAACAAATGATGGGTTATATGAATGGTTGGTAATGCCTTTTGGGCTCACAAATGCTCCTAGCACTCTTATGAGGTTGATGAATGAAGTGCTTAAATACTTTATTGGTAAATTTTCCATTTTTTACTTAGATGATATTCTAGTCTACAGTCAGTCTAGAGAAGAACATTTGAGACACATCAGACTAGTTTTGAATAAATTGCAAAAAGAAAAGATAATAATCAATCTGGAAAAAAAAAAAAAAAAGTATAGTTTTGTGAAGACAAAGTTAGTGTATTTGGGTTTTGTTGTATCAATAGATGGCTTAAGAACGGATCAATAAAGGGTCAGGGTTATAATAAATTGGCCTACCCCAAAGAGTGTTTTCGAGGTAAGAATATTTCATGGTTTGGCAAGTTTTTATACAAAAATTATCAGAAATTTCAGTGGAATAAATGCCCCAATTGTGAAGACAATTAAAGGAAGCAAACAACGATTTAAGTGGATAGAAGCAACTGATAAGAGTTTTAGATTATTAAAGCATAAAATTATAGAGTAGCCAATTTTAGCATTTCCATATTTTAATAAACTCTTCCAGGTTGAATGTGATGCAAGTGGGACAACTATAGGTGTTTTTCTGAGTCAAAAAAGAAAACCTACTACTTACTTTAGTGAAAAATTAAATGAGGCCAAACATAAATATTCTTCATATGATAAAGAATGTTATGCCATTGTTCAAGCATTGAATAAATGGATATATTACCTCATGCCTAAGGAATTTGTCCTTTATACTGATAACCATGCCTTACAATTTATCAACAGTCAAACAAAATTAAGTCAGAGGCATGTTAAGTGGGTTGAACTTTTGTAAAATTTTATCTTTGTTATCAGACATATAAGTGCCCGTGAAATAAAGCAATAGATGCATTAAGCAGAGTTAATTTAATTTTGCATGAGGTTCAAGTGAATGTCTTAGGGTTTGATGATTTGAGAGAGATGTATATGGATGATGCATCTTTTAAATATGCTTATGCATCCTGTGAGAATTCAATAAGCAGAGACATAAGTCCATGGTTAGATTATATGATACAAGAAGGATTATTATTCACAGGAAATAAATTATTCATTCCAAGATGTTCCATGAGAGAAAAATTGTTGAAGGAAAAGCATAGTGGAGGATTAGCAAGACATTTTGGACAAGACAAAACATTTGCTTAGTTAAGTGCATTTTATTTCTGGCCTGGTATGTAAGTTGATGTTAAAATATTTTTTGAAATATGCAGGGTATGTCAGCATGCAAAGGGACGGAGTCATAATGATGGATTGTATCAACCATTGCCAATCCCAAACAGACCATGGAATTTTTTGAGTATGGAATTTGTGCTAGGATTACCAAGAACTTAGAAGGGTATTGATTCAATTTATGTGGTTGTTGATAGATTCTAAAAAATGAGATATTTTATAACTTTCACAAAGACGAGTGGTGCAAATAATATTGAAAAATTATTCTTTAAATTAGTCATATTGCATGGATTTCCAAAAAGTCTTATTTATGATAGAGACACAAAATTTGCAAGTCATTTTTGGATAACTCTATGGAGGAAGCTAGGAACCAATCTCAATTTTAGTTCAACATACCACCCACAAAATGATGGAAAAATAGAGGTGGTAAATAGAAGTTTGGGAAATATTTTAAGGTGTCTGGTAGGTTAGCATCCCAAGCAGTGGAACTAGGTACTTGCTCAAATGGAGTTTGCATATAATATTCACCTAATAGAAGAACAAGGTTAAGTCCATTTCAAATTTTATATGGAATGCACCCAAGGAGAATTTATGAATTAAGAAATTTAAGAAAACAAGAAATGAGAAGTGTTGGAAAAGAAGATTTTGCAATAAGCATCTAAGAACTATAGGAAAGAGTCAAGCAACAACTTCAAGAAATAAACAACAAGTACAAACAAAGAGAATACTTGAAGAGGAGATAGATGAATTTTGAAGTTGGATACTTGGTTATGACACACCTCAAAAATGAAATATTTCCTATAGGGGAATACAACAAATTGAAACTTAGAAAGATTGGACCTTGTAAAGTGTTGATGAAGTTTTCCTCAAATTCTTATGAAATATAACTTTCAAGTAACATTGGAATTTCTCAAATTTTAATGTCTCATTTTGTACCCCTTCAATGAAGCAACAAAATTTTTCATAGATTCCCATGTTAATGATGAAATTCAAACCATTGAATGGGAGAAACAACTACCTATAGCACATCAAAAACATATTGAATCATTTTTTGACAAGGGGTAGTAAAGAAGACAAGGGGTAAATAGTACTTTCAGTACTTGGTCAAGTGGAAATGACAACCACTTGAGGATGCCATGTGGATGACAATAGAGGAAATTTCTAAGTATGGAAAAAGTATGGAAAAAGTATTGAAAAACTCATGGAATAAAGCCTATGAATATGCATTTTCTTCCTCAGGAGTCTGATGCAGGAGCATCTTCCGAAGTCAACTTAGTAATTGACATTTAGAAAGTCTTAAGAATTTATGAGAGGAAGTTGGTTTCCTTAATGTTATGGAATGTTGTAATTTTGTTTATTTTCCTAATATTCTCATAGTTCTAGAATAGTTCCAAGTGTGTTTACGAGAAGAGAGTTTTTTTCCATGTAATTTAAAAAATTAACTAATTTAGCATATTGTTGAGTAATTTAGAGACAGGTTTTGGTTTGTTAATATTTTTTAGGATACAAATCCATCCTTTAGGGATTCGATCAATTCCTTTAATAATTGTATGAAGTATGAATAAACCTTCGAGAAAAGAAATAATCCAGAGGACGAAGAGAGAGACAGGGGAAAATAGGAAGATTGTTGAGTGAAGCTAAGCAAATATCATAGAAATAAATATTTTGTTCCTGTTTCAGTAATAGAGTGTCCAGATTGTGTTTTATGAATATGTCACTGTCATTTTCTCTAATATTTTAAATCATTAAATTGTTGTCACTAAGATTGTAATTTATCTTAGTGTAACCCTCACAATTCTCTCTTAAATTTAAGGTTTTGATGAAATATTCAGTTAATTGGATAAAATTCTTAGAGGAAGAATCGATCAAGTTCAGAGGTGGATCGATTAACCGAATTGAGAAAATGATTAGTCTTTGCAGAGGACGAATAATAATTTAGAAGCTAAATCACAGACTAAACTTGGTGGAATCACTATCTTTAGCAGGCTCCAATTCAACCAAACATGGTCTTAAACCTTCAAATGAAACAAACATTTGTTTCCCTGGTGGACCGATGTTTGGTGTCCCAGTGGTCGGGTCACAAAGTAGAGAATATTCGTAGGTTTCTCTGGTGTGCCAGTGTCCGGTGTCCCGGTGGTTGGGTCACAAAGCATAAACGATTGGTATTTCCCTGATGAGACGATTGTTCACTGGTTTCGATTGCCGGTTGACAGACATGAGCATTTCCCCGGTGGGGTGGTTCCAGTTTCCAGTTGACAGGGATGTTAAATGACCAAAACTGAATTGACTTAAAGGGGTTTTAGTGTTGATCCAGTTGGTGTTGGCATCACTTCGCAAGGAGAGGAAGGCCATCCAATGGGAAATCCATGTAACCAAGAAGAGCCATAATGAGAGAAATATTGCAAGCAAAAGAGGAGGTATGGTATGGTTTATTATATAAATTCTTGAAGTGACATTTGCATTTAAATCCCAACTGAGTAGTAGAGGTAAAAATCCCTTGCTCTCCATCCAACCATGGGTTTCTGCAATTTATTTATTGAAAATTCAATGTGTATGGTTCTCATAAATTCCTTCCATAGGTTTAAAATCAAGGTTTGCAATTAATTAAAGAGATTTGAAATATTGTGTTATACATGAGATATTAATTTTCTCCTGCATCTGTCGAGGTTTAGTTTACCATATGATCATTATCACACATATGATATATATTCTTATGTCTAAAATATACCATGCTCTAGGTTGATGTTGCTGGAGGAGAATCAAATATATTTTCTCTATGTTGATGTTGTTGGAGGAAAATCAAATATATTTTTTTATATGAATATGCACATTGGTGGTTGATGGTGTTAAAAATTATTAATATTAGATCGCAGAGATGATTGGGTTGGACAATGAATTGGATTTCTTTCAAGCTAGTGTGATTGTCGATATCTTCTTAATGCAACATATATTTTATGATCTGGATTGATGAGCGGAAAGAAATGAAATCACAAATTTATAATATTAACACAGAGACACGGTGAACAATAACAGAGATACAGTAAAACTTGTCTTCTATTAAATAATAAATATGTTGAAAACTGTAAAATGCAAACTAAAAATATGGTTTCTAGAATGGTGGAAGCTTATCTCTAAGAAGAGATGTGATGGTTATGCTCATTCATAAGAAAATTAGTACAATGAGGCTTTGAAGGCCTTTTTACAATAAAAATGAATGCCAAAACTCTAGACATCCAAAAACCTAACCCTAGGAGATGAAGCGCCAAAAGTCATTTCGGCCCCATTGGGGTAAGTTAGTACATCAACTTCTCGAGGTCGTAAATTTTGCATACGATCTCCTTTTAGAACGCATGATAGATCGTTGGAAAGATATTGATGAGGAGATTCATTTAGGGGGCTCAATCAAAGCCTTTAGTTTTCCTTTAAGGTGCCTGATCGCGAAAAATCATCATTTAGGCCCTCAAAATGGCCTCAAAAGTTCAGGAACCAAAAAACTGTTAAAAATAGTAAGTTGCCAAAAAAAATGTTTTGAGCCAGTTGGACAAGATGGCTGGCCACCAAGATCCTCCTGGATCATTTTAATACAAAGTTGTTATTGTCGTATGGTTTCCTGTATCATTTCAAATGCAAAGAAAATTTTCATTATTTATGTATTACGAGCATTGTTTCTCAACTCTTTATAATCAACAATATTTTCCCTGACTCGTCTAGTTTATTGTAGGTTCACACGATATTGGATATTGCCTATTGTTTTAGTAGTTTTGGAGCCCATCTCTTCTCCAAAAAATTGTTAACCATGTGCATAACTATGTATGAATCGTACTTAAGTCAAGTTCAGTTGGCATTTGAGAGGGGCCATTCGGAAGTTGTAGTAGATAGCTAATATAAATCCATCATATAATAGATGGATGGCTTTAAGAAGATGAATGATGGATGGTAGAAGTTGGATCGACAAAAAAAATGCACATATAAAAATGACAATGTTTCATTTTTTTGTTAAAGAAATTATAAATTGAATAACAAACTATGATGTTGAATATATAAGAATCACAAATTAAAAATTATCTAAATTTTTCTTTCAATTATACACTTCAAACACTCATGTAAATTTTTTTCCTACAATACAAAACTTCAAACTATGATAATTTAATTATAATTAATTATTTTTATTTAATTAAAAAATCAAAAATTGAATAACTAATATTGATTTTTTTTTCTTTTTCAAAGGTGAAAAAACCTAATATAATTCAATATTTAAGGAAGATGAGCTCTTAGCCAATCAAAATCACTTTTAGGTATTATTTCAGGACTAAACGATAATTTCAACCTAAATAGCATCTGCAAGAAAGTCAATATCCCTCATTGTCATCACTGAAGCTACTTCCAAATGAGCCATGTACTTTCAACATATATCTTTAGTCCCATACATGAAATCAGATACTACCTCTAGTTGCAATTAAGCTCTTGTCTAGCAGGCAAATGGTGTTATTAAAAGTAAAATAAAATAATTAATAAAAAACATTTCAAGTTTCCAATTTAGGGGTCGATTTTAAAGTTTTTATTTGCGATGGTACAAGTGGTCAACGCCACAGTTCCAATTAAGTTTTAATTTTAACTCCAAAAATAAAATTGGTGCTATTGGAATCACCACTTTTTGATTCGAGGGTCAATTTACCACAATGGTATCGGTTGCCTAGGCTGCAATTTCAATCAAGTCACAATTTTAACCACCCCCCCAAAAAAGGGTATTATTGGTAGTGCCACTTTTTGAAAGTGGGGTTGATTTTGGTGTTTTTGACCTAAACATATGGGTTTTTTAGGCCATAGTTCTCATTTTGAGGTCACAATTCTCATTAAGTCGGTAACTATTCTACTAATGATAGAGTAACTAGATGTTTATTAGTGTTGCAAGAATTTGACATCACCATTGTTGACAGGTCTACAAAAGAAAATGGCATTACAAATTTTCTTTCTAGGATTACTAATGAAGATAGATATATTCCAGTAGAAGATACTTTTCCTAATGAGCATCTATTTGCATTGTCTATTAATGCATCATGGTTTGCAAATTTTGCTAATTATTTGGCTACAAGAAATCTTTTGATACGTCTCTCACAAAAGGAAAAACATAAAATTATCAAACAAAATGCAGTGTATTCATGGGTTCAACGATATCTATTTCGCATAGGGTTGGATCTCATAATTCAACATTTTGTTAAAGAGGATGAAGTTTATGACATTTTAAAAAAAATTCATGGTGAACCTTGTGAAGGGTACTTTACTGATAAGAGGACTGCACAAAAGGTGCTACATATAGGTTATTATTGGCCTACCATTTTCTGAGATGCTAAAAAATACATGAGAAGTTGTGATAGTTTCCAAAGAACGAGACAACTTGTTCAGTTTGATGATATGCCACTACAAACTCAACTCATGGTGGAACCTTTTGAGAAATGGGATTTAGATTTTGTGGGTTCTATCAACCCACCTTCCAAATAAAATGCTCATATATTGGTTTGCACTTATTATGTCACCAAATGGGTTGAGCCAAAAACACTTCCAAGGGCCACTAAAAAATAGTAGAAGTTTTTCTTTATGAGGTGATATTTGTCCACTTTGGTGTACCATGAGAAATTGTTACATATCAGGGAACTTAATTCGCTTCCAAACTCATTCAGGCTATTACAAAGCAATATCAGATCCAACAAAGGACATATACACCTTATCATCCATAGGCTAATGGGAAAGTAGAAGTCACCAACAAGGTTCTAGAGTCCATATTGACCAAGACTATGCAAATTCATTGCAAGGATTGGACTAATAGACTTCAAGAATATTTATGGACTTACCACACCACATGGTGGAATACCACATATTTTACCCCTTATGATATTGTGTATGATAAACATGGTGTATCTCCAATTGAGTTTGAATTTAAGACACTTAGAACTGCATTGCAAGTTGGCTTGAATTTTTTAGAAGCTCAGAAGCACCGACTTAACCAAATCAATGAACTTGATGAGTTACGTCAAGTTTCCTTGCACAATACATATGTTGTCCAACAATAGAGAACAAAGTGGCATGCTATATTCATTAAGAAGAAAAAGTTTCATGTTGGGGATTGGGCCCTCTTGTATGATTCCAAGTCTAAATATTTGAAAGGTAAATTTTGTACCTGTTGGTTGGGGTTGAATGAGGTAGATGTTATATATGATAATGGTACTATCAAGTTGTGCACCATGGATAAGTTGTGCACCATGGATGAAAACTACATACCTATTATGGTCAATGGCTACCGATTGAGGTTGTTTAGAAGCCATTTTCCAAATATGTCTTTTTTAATAGATCTTAGTAGTTCTAGAGATTGTAAGTACAATTGTTATGCCATTTGGGCTTTCTATTTCGTGATTTTCTCAGCATGTTAAAAAAGACATAACAGTTCTAGTTGTGGAAACCCTTTTTGTGGCACAACTGGACAAATATTGTTTGAAAATGAAAACCAACATAATAGTGAACATTATTTGAGTTTATAAATAATAAAAAAAGAAAAGAAAAAGAGAGAACATCTTATCAATGATTCATGATTTTTTTTACTTCATCATTTGATGTAGAACCCGATTTCACCATTTTTTGCAAAACCAGCTTTCATAGATTGTTGTGGACCCAGGTGGAGTCCATTGTACCAATTACTGCAAATCTAATTCATCACTTACTATACACCATTGTTGCTACGGATTCTATATGCTATGAAACATCAGTTTTACCAATTTTTTATTATTATGGATCATGTACGTTATTGAACATTAGTGTAGAAGAACCTAATTTGTTATGGATCATATCCTTGCAATGGAGTCCTTTTTACCATAGATCTTTGTTTGTTGTAGATCCTTACTTGCCGTGAAGCCTTGTTTGCTATGAATCCTTATTGTGAAAACATGCACCGATCACGTTAATTGTTTGCTACCACTCTTGCCACGTTGTTGTCGATTGATTGCTCCAGTCAGCATTGTAAATCTTGGTAAGGACGAAGGTATGCACCACTTCATTTGTACTTACGATTTCATTAATTTTCCATTACCCTCATTTCATTAGTCGAATGAGAGTGGTACGCCTTTCAATTAGAAGAAGACATGTATTCAAGTCGTTATGAATATTCTGATGTCATCTTTCTTTGTCAACGTTCTTACAATTATCTTACCCACCTTTCTCGAAATTTTCTTTTCGCCATCCTGCATGGTGTACCCAACCTAGTCATGTCCATCACGTTTTACTTGATTTGGGCATTACTGACATCTTTTTTGACTCTTGACTTGCCATTTTTCATTTATATTCCTCTTTTGGTAAACCAGTTGTCATTGTTCTCTTCAATTGAGTGTTGTCTGCATGGTTTATGCTATTATTTTGAGACATTATTAATCCACTGCTACTCTGGGACAAAGCTTGTTGTTACTTCCATTCATTTTCTACTAAACATTTCTACTCTAACATTGGAGGCTTTGTTGTGTGATACAAACCTTTACGTTTGGCTAAATTGTAGAATAATCTAGAGGTATATCATATTTTTCTTCAAGCAAGTTGGCTAACATATTTTGGGATTCATCTTAGAATCGATGAAGAAACCATTGCTAGGGTGACAGGCCTACCACAGGTAGGGGAGAGGTGGTTTCAAAGAAAGGTTATGTTGAATAAAGCTCGGCTTGACATTTTGTTCAGGGATGAGACTGTCACAAATGGGAATAATGTTGTACAATTCCTTTCCTTGTGTTATCCATGGCTGATTGTCACCTATTTATGTTCAGAAGTACTCGACCAGTGAAGGGAGGCACAACCTCTTATTTGGGTAACATTTCAATCTTCTTGCACACCTACAACATTAGAGGTTGATCAATGTTTTCTACTTTTTGTTAAAAATACTACAACTATCAACTTAGAATGTTAGAAGCACCAAAAAACCTACTGCAAGTGTCACTGATAATGGGTTAATAAAACTATTGGTTTTGGATTCCTTATCCAAAACACATCAAACACAGGAAGCTTTCTTACAAAGGGCTCCTCAAATACAAAGAGTAGAAAGGGTTGAAACATATGAACATCATGAAGAAGAGTAGAAGAAAAATACAAACACCATGAAGAAAAAGAAGAAACAGATGAAGAACATGGGGAGGAACAAGATGAACAAAAAAAGGAGGAGACAATCAAGTAACAACAAGCTATTGTTAATCGATTTGAACAAGAAATGCATCCCACAATTTCTATTTAGGATGATAGTGATGTTGATATTACAGGAGACTACCCTCAAAGGGAGAAGATTCATCCATACCCCCATTATTGAGGAAGTTCCTAATACCATGAGAACAATAACACTGACAAAGAAAAGAACAAGGCCCACAACAAACAGGATTTCAGTTTCTGTTCCAAAGGAGAAGAGGGCCAAATTTACTACTACAACAGAAACAACAAGTTCTCTAGATAAAATTGATGTTGTTACACAAGAACTAGTACCAAAAATCCATGTGGTTGTCACACAAGAACCAACGACATATACTTCTATTGAATACGCAGATAATATGGTTAATAAGGGAAATGAAGCAAGTGTTGCTACACAAGAACCAACATCTATAGGCCCTATAGTTGCTACACAAGAACAAGTCTCAAAAATCCCTAATGCTTCTACACAAGAACTAATGGTAGAAGAAATAACTGAAGCAACTCCCTATGAGACGAATGTTACTACTCCACAAGAACCTGCTACAGAACAAGTTGTTGCGAAAGTAGACTCTCCTCAATAATTTCAAGGAAAAATCACATAAATGGTGGAGATATGATTTATAGTCCTATACATTACTTTTTAGAAGAAGGGACTATAGCTACAAAAGATCACAAACATTTTGTTGCAAAACCTGCCAAGCAAACAAGAAAAAAGGTGCCTTGCTTCTTACTAGGTAAGCTACACAAAAGACCTTCCTATTGTACTCTTTGAAAGTAGAATATAAATTAAGGAAGGAAAATAGATGGTTTAAACATAAATTGAACACTTTCAAACAAAATTTAGAAGGGAATAAGTCACATGTTGAGGTGGACACCCTTGTTTAAGCTCTAGATATGTTCACTAGTTCACTTTCTATTGAAGGTGACTGTGGTAACGAAACATTTTCTACAGAATCAATAGAGACCCCAATTTCTACAGGAGCAATAGACACAACGACCGCTATAGAAGCATCCTTGAAAACTGCAATTGATGAGTTGATTACCACTTATTCTACTGAAACCTCTTTTGAACCTAATGTTTCCACTACATAACTCATTGGATCCATTACAGAACTTGTCGGGTACCCTATAAAACTTGTTGGATCATGTATTAAACCTATTGTTGGAATTGATCCCGGCTTGGTAGATGATCATGCCACTAATATAATAGATCGACCTATTGTTGATTTGCTTGGAACATGAAGGATTGATGAACCAATTATAGAGGCAATCACTATTGATTGACATTCAACATATGATATAGAAGATATTAATCCCACTATCCTTTCTACAGGAGTACATATAGAAGAACGATGGTGCATTCCATCCTCTGTCCAAAATATAGAGACTCAAATTGTAGACGACATTTGCCTGCCTATTTTGTTTTTTCGTAAGAAAAATATTTTTTATTTTAGTTCAGAGCTATAGTTGAGGATAGACCTTATGACCTCAAGTCTGTAAAAACATTCTTGAAAGTGTTTTCCAACAATAGTGAATAGGATAAAATATGTCTATGTGAATTGTATCAGCTTGAAATACTCATCATTCAAGACCAAAAATGGAATCCCAACCCTTTTGTTGGTGATGTACAGTTGAGAGCCTTCAATTCTTTCATGAATAATCAATTATAGGGGAATCAGGGTCAACACACCATTGAACATAATAAAAAAAATTGCAAAATTTTGATACATGGAGAGTAACCTCATCCTCTTATTATAATTACAACACATCAGGAATTGCTCAAATCACTAGAAAGAGTATAAGTAATCACATAAACCCAACAAGAAGCAATCTTTTCTTGCACCAAACACATTGGTTGAATAAAGATGGATGCTTTGTTGGCCAGTAAATGCAGATGGGACAATTATGATGAAGACACCAAAAGGAAAGACAGTTTTAGCTATCCAAACTTTAGTGAGGCTTTGGAAAGGGTGGATAAATATATCAACTGTTTAAGGAAATGTGGTCCAAGATGGCTAGGACTTAAATTTCATTTTCGCTTAGTTTTTCTACCTGCACAAAGATATCAATTTTTCTATGAATTAGAGCCTCGGGAAGAAGCCAAACTTTGGAAAGTAGAATGTAGAATAGAGAAGGGAGAAGAAGAGGGAGAGTATTACTATAGACTGCACCTTCATAAGATATGATTTCCTGATTTTGTGTGATTGAATTGATTTATAATGTAGATTGTGAACTATAGACTTCATCAACCCCTTGCTCCATAAGTAACGGTCAGCTCTGGGGAGGAACTAGAGTTGTAACTTATTTGTTTTCATTTATTTTATGTCATCCATTTTCTATTTATGTTCATATATTTTATATTTACTTTTTGCATTTGGTTGATTAACTGTTTTCTTAAGCTCAGTGGTTTTCAAGTTCTATTTATGATTTGAAAAGTGTGTGTGTGTGTGTTTGTGTGTTTCAACAAGTATTAATTTTATCCTTAATTAGTTAATGATCTATTGCTACAAGTCTCATACTACAAAATCTGAAAGTATGTACATAATTAGTTTTTCTTGCTTTTAACTAAATAGAATTGGATTTATAGATAGTTGATAACGTCATGATTAAGATGTCCAACTAGTTAATTAATTTCATAATCTTGCATATATTTTGCACTATATCTCACAAGCTTTATTAACCTTGAGTTGATAATTAAATGTACTGGTAATCTAGATATTATGTTGTAAATTAATAGGGCATATAGTATACATGTCACATATGTCAGGGGAAATTTCCAATAATGAAAAATAAACCAAAGCAATAATTCAAATGCACATTGAAGGCATCAATGATAAAAAACAATCTTGATTTTCTCTTTTGGTTCACACAAATCGGAAAAGAGTACAAGGTAAAAAGCATACACAAAAATGATGAGATGTGCCTCCACACCAATAATACTTTAAACATAAAAATATATTTCTCTAAACATAAAAATATATTTCTCTAGATTAATGAGCAACAATGAGTATGCATGAAATAGTAAAAAACAAAGTCAATATTTAATCAAGAAGAGGATTAATCATATAATACCAATTAATTCTACATAAAAAGATAGTTCTAAACAATGAAAAATTATGTAATACCCCACAATGAAATTGAGGAAAAAGTTGGTTAGAATTATATATAAAAAATAAATAAATAAAATTTAACATGGACTGGGTGCAATGAACTCAAATAATGGAGAATAAACAACATAGGTTTAGAACCTTGTAGGTCACACATTCTTATTAATAAAACCAGTGTAACAATTGGGACCTGAAGATTAGTAGTATAAAATTTTAAAAATTGCACATTTTGAAACAATGAGATGGTTATTGGTCTCTTAATTGAAAGTTGGAGTGTCAAGATAGTAAAATTGTCAAATGTGAGTGACCGAGGGGCAAGGGCTCCAAATGGTTTTGAGATTATCTCAAACTCGACTAAAAGAAGAAATAATGGATTCCTTCCCTGGTGGAGTCAACATTATGTCGTGGGCTATTTTGTGCTAGCAAGTATAAAATAACTTATGTTAATAGGTTGGAACTATTCATGCAAACAAAATGTTTGAAGGATGCTTAATGAGGGTGCTTGAAGCACTATCACCTCTTTTCTCTAATATGAAATGATTAACAATCTGAAAGAAGGGAAAAGTAAAACCTTGATAGAGTCACTTTATCTATAGCCCGTTAAGGATAGGGCAAGATAAGGGGAACCTTCAAACTAGAGCCTTCTCTTTGATTCTACAGAAGATATCACAATATCAAACAACAATATCAAACTTTACACATTGTTAATAGGGTATAAATCCATCCAGTACACCTATGAAACAACCAATTTGAAAGCATTTTTTTAGGGGGGGAAGAGAACCCAAAAATTATATTGATAAAACTTGAAAAATAAATTTACAAAAAGTAAGAACGATGTCACCTATGAGTAGACATGAAGATGGCCTTCAAGCTTCCTCTTCGAACGGGTCCTATCCTCTTTGAGGTTCTCTCTTAAAACTAGAGTAATAACTGAAAGACATTTTCTTCCAAGTGGCAGAAGAGAAGACTTTATGCCGATACCAACAAGAATCAATGAATCCAAAACTTAGCAAGGCATTGGATTCCTAATTATACTTGTGTAACATAACATTACATTAATTGAACTCCTAAAACTCTTGAGATCTCCCTATATTTACAGGTTTTATTTGAAGAATGTTGTAATAACCCTGGGGTTTCTAAGGACTTAGCCAACTGTTAAACAGTGTAATAGTACACCTTTCTCCACAATAAATTTTCTCTAACCAGTTCATATTTCGGAGATAACAACAAAAATACCATGTAATGACAATATCCAAGCAATATCAAACCAATAGGGCTATTCCCTTAACCCAACGGTACCATAAACCGACAATAGAAGCAATTGAACAAAACATATATATATCAACAATATTGTCACAATATTACAACAGTAAATCGTATCTCCAAACTAGCAGTAAAAGTACTTAAGATAGGGTCAATACCAAGTAACCACCATCAGTAAATACTCCTAAGAGGTTGTTTTCTAATTAAACCAGGAATACAGAGTTTTAAGGCTACCCATAACAGTTTGCCTAGACAGTTACAAATTCTGAGAGTTATCAACAAATAAAATTACTAGTCCACGATATAAATGGAGTATATAAAGGTTCGGTCTTGTTTTCCTGGGCCAAATCTACCCTCCAAAGTACCAGAATTAGGCTTGATCTTCCTTTTGTGATAGTCTTTACCGCTAGTTGGAACCTTCTTCCTTTGCAAGCAATCCAATGCACCCTCCAATGGCTATTGTATCTCTCTAACTAGGTGTGGCCTCCTCCCAATATCTTCCCCGATAGTCTTCTCCAGTAAATAACCTTCATAGGAGGTGATTGAGACCAGAACAAGTGTGTTGATGTGTGACTAAGATAGGGTAAGAGTGCCCCCACCGAAACTCAACAAAGAATGGGTTAAACAACCCTCCAATAGCCTGAGGTAGTCACCTCTCAAACCAAGATAGGGAATCCTTCAATATGTGTTTTTATGCTCCTGAGGTAAGGGGAAACAAGTGTTGAGCTAGTGTGAGACTAGCCCACCGAAACCCAACCAGAGACTAAGGTTAAACAACCCTCAAACAGTCTGAGGCAGTCGCCTCCCAAGATAAAGACAGAAAACACCTTTTATCCAAGTCGTAACTCTCCAAATGAACCTCATCTATCTTATATATATTTGTCCTTAAGCTTGCCTCCTTATTTTGGGTGACTTTCTCTCCAAGTTAGGTGTCTTTCCTTCATTTAAGCCCAAAGGTCACCTTTAAACCAAGCGTTTCCCTCCTTGGTGGCTTCTTTTACTCCCATGACTTCCTTTCTTTGGGGATATATCCTACGGGGGATCCCCCTTATACTAATACACCCTCCCTCTAATGAGGTCAAAATGGAGGGGGCATGATAGTCCTCCCTTCCCGGGATTGCTTGTCCTCAAGCAACTGCAAACCAGGATGTTGCAAAATATTCTCGTTATCCCACATGGCATCCTCTATCGGCCAATCTCTCCACCTGACATGATACTCTTTGATCACTCTGCTCCGCAGTATCCTCTCCCAGACATCCATAATCTCCTCGGGAGTCAACAACACTCATCCCCTCTCGTTTAGAGGCAGTAATTCAATGGGAGTAGTGACTTATGGCCCACACTCCCTTCAGAGGCATGACACATGGTAAATATTGTGAACATGTCTACCCGTGGTCAACTCCAGCTCATAATCTTCCCCTCCAGCTCTCTAAATCACCCTGAAGGGACCAATGAGGCATTGCCTCATCCTCTTAGTGCCACCTCTCCTCCATGGAGACGTTCTAAATGGTTGCACCATCAAGCACACCATATCTCCGATCTCAAATCTATGCTCCATCTTGTGCCTGTCTAGACACAGGGTATGTTGATCCTGGGTGGTCTTTGAGCTATCATGAGTTGTATCGCTGCAATTCTCACCCAAATGTAAACACTAAATCCATGACCTCACGTAATCGTGCAAATACCCCTCAGTTCATCAGTCTACTACCATCGTTTGACCAATTGTCTGATAAACATCTTCCAAGGAGGTAGCTATGTCATCCGTGTTGCCCCATAATCCCATGTGATCATTGAAAAGTGCATGAGCCATGTTGGTTGGTCAATCAATATGCTCTGAAACCTCAGTGAATCTGTGATGTAATCTGTCCACAAACTCTCCCATCCTTGTCCTAGAATGGGAAAGGACTACATCAACCGGGCCTGAAGAGTGTGCCCCAACTTGCTCTGTTGCCAATTCATACACTCCTGATGCAGGAGCATCGCTCCACTTCAGCACATTCCAGACAGATAATTCGCATGGTATGCATTCAAGGAAGGAGAGGCGTCGCCCTCTCATTTCATTTTTGTCTCGAGAATCAAAAGCGTGATCCGGGAATTTAATGATGACAAGATGGAAGAGCCAAGTTGTTCCTTCACACAAGCTGGAGATAAGGTTGCCATTAAGTGGTTGAGGGAAAGAGGGATCTATATCCTATTTGGAACAAATTTCCATCATTGTAATTTGCCTCAGTAGATAGGCATTTTGAATGATGATTTGACACCACTAGTTTAGCTTGCGAGGGAAGNTGATGTAATCTGTCCACAAACTCTCCCATCCTTGTCCTAGAATGGGAAAGGACTACATCAACCGGGCCTGAAGAGTGTGCCCCAACTTGCTCTGTTGCCAATTCATACACTCCTGATGCAGGAGCATCGCTCCACTTCAGCACGTTCCAGACAGATAATTCGCATGGTATGCATTCAAGGAAGGAGAGGCGTCGCCCTCTCATTTCATTTTTGTCTCGAGAATCAAAAGCGTGATCCGGGAATTTAATGATGACAAGATGGAGATAAGGTTGCCATTAAGTGGTTGAGGGAAAGAGGGATCTATATCCTATTTGGAACAAATTTCCATCATTGTAATTTGCCTCAGTAGATAGGCATTTTGAATGATGATTTGACACCACTAGTTTAGCTTGCGAGGGAAGCTCGTTGAGTCCCTCTTGTATAAATTGTTGTATTGTTGCAAAGTAGAAGCAGAGATGATAGAGGTAAGACAATATGGGTTAGCTAGGAGAGATTTAGCCATAGGGGGGGAAACATAAAGAGTCGAGACCCAGTTGTAGCTCGGACTCCACCATTGTAACTTGACATTCCACCATTAGTAGAAAAAAATGATAGTTTTTCCTATTATCATTTTCTGTGTGATGGATTATGTGCTGTGAATGTCATTTGTATGTGTTTGAGATGTAGATAAATGTTAGGAATTGTCTGCAGTGATAGAGATACAGTTTTCTATCCGTAAGTGTGTTGGATTAATTTTGGTTCTCTAGGCTAAGTGCAAGGAGTGCGCAATAGAGGGTGGAAACTATGTAAGCCGATGCAAGGAATGTGTGTATGAACTCAGTGGAGTTAGAAGAGAAACTACCAGGAGGGAACACCAGGGTAATTCACAGACTCGAGGAGAAATTTCAAGGTGGTTAAGTACCTTGGAAAGACAGACTGTATAAGGGAGGATACAGTCTAGAGTTATTGGATACTCTAAAACACTCTGCCAAGAGGGCATCGAGCTGGTGCGAGCGTGCAAAAGAACAACACAATTGGAAGTGTTGGAGCCCTTGAGAGAATCTCAGAATTACTGAACATTCTGAGGAAGGAAGGCTTCGCGAGATCGCATCAACAAAGGAAAGGAGATGCCTTAAAACCCTCCACAAGGTTAAGGGAGAAACCGTCAAAAAACTGAGCCAAGCACAAGGTGTGCATCGAGGATGTTGTAAATCCATCTCGTAAGCTCAGAAGGAAGGGTGAGATTTGCTAGGAGGGCACAAGGAAGTTCACAAGAGAACGACGAACTTTGGAGGTTTTCAAGCTGAGCAAGGTCGAATAAGTGTCTACGCAGAGTTCTACAAGGAGTGTTGAAGGAGTTTGAGAATAGTCTAAGTCTCGAAAGGGAATTTTTCACTAAGTGTGCAAATGGATCGAAGACTTGCCGAAGTCCCGAATACGAGAAATAGACCATCAAGGAGGAGACAGGTGACATAATATCGAGAGGTTTGGGAGCAGGAACTTCGAAAGGTTTTCCAAGTGCGAACAAAGATCTTGCAGAGTCGCGAAGCGTGAAGTAATTCTAGACCGTTGAATCCGGAAGGGCACGTGGCGGAGATCCACGTACTTCAGAGGAGAAACCCTTTGGGGGAGAGTCAAGAGGAGAATACCTGAAGAGTTGAGGAATCCGAAGCAATCCTAGCCGTCCATCGAGATAGGACATATGGCGAGAGATCAGCGCTTCGTTGATT
>SNQJ01S0004648.1:72917-85212 GCA_010110895.2 Picea sitchensis | reverse complement strand
CAAGGTCGAATAAGTGTCTACGCAGAGTTCTACAAGGAGTGTTGAAGGAGTTTGAGAATAGTCTAAGTCTCGAAAGGGAATTTTTCACTAAGTGTGCAAATGGATCGAAGACTTGCCGAAGTCCCGAATACGAGAAATAGACCGTCAAGGAGGAGACAGGTGACATAATATCGAGAGGTTTGGGAGCAGGAACTTCGAAAGGTTTTCCAAGTGCGAACAAAGATCTTGCAGAGTCGCGAAGCGTGAAGTAATTCTAGACCGTTGAATCCGGAAGGGCAGGTGGCGGAGATCCACGTACTTCAGAGGAGAAACCCTTTGGGGGAGAGTCAAGAGGAGAATACCTGAAGAGTTGAGGAATCCGAAGCAATCCTAGCCGTCCATCGAGATAGGACATATGGCGAGAGATCAGCGCTTCGTTGATTTGCAACCAGGGGAAGCGGAGTTGAGAAACAGGAGGACTCACAAAGTCCAAACTCGTGATTCGATCACAGCCATTGATCGTGAGGAAAACTTGGACCGTAGATTTGGTCCCGAAGAATTTGTCAACTTGGAAATCAGTAATAGGAGGTAAACAACTCACGAAAGTCCCAAAGCACGAGGTTGCAAAATGAGTTGGCCCACGGTTGTATCCCATGGTCACATCAAGGAGGGAACCTAACATAGACAGCTAGCGTTGTTGGTGTAAGATTTGAAAAATGCTAAGGAGAGGGTCCGCAGGTGCCACATAACCTGCGCTGAGAAGGTAAAGGGCATGTGTCAAGTTGAATTAGTTCCATCAAGAGCCCGACGAACCATTCGGTTCGGCAACTTGAACGATCCTAGACCGGGAGGTCGAGTCAGCCCCAAAGGAAAGGAGGGGAGGTTGACACCAGAGTGCTATCAGAGCACTATTTTTGTTTGCAAACAAAGGAGGTAGGGTGTGATGCTCTGTTGAAGTTGTTGCAAGGTATGCAACAGATGGTAAACCTCCAGGTGGGCTGCAGGTAAAGCAAGATGGTTGTTGGAAGTCATGAGCACAGTCAAGGGAAAGTATTCCCGTAGAAGAGAAAAGTGGAGATAGAAAAGGAGCTCATTGAAATTCAAGCCCATATGGAGAATCTAGCATTCAAGATGCAGCAAGAGGCAAAGCCACGTTGGAGGTATGAATGGCCTTTAAAGAGGACAATTAAATGGCCTGTTTGGGAGTTGTTGGCCAGAAGGCAGCAATAGGTGCTAAAAAGGTGGCTAAGGCATGTTGAATACCTCAGTGACGAGGGAAAAGAGATGAGCTCAGCTGAGAATTCACATCAGAGGATGTTGACAGATGAGGAGGAACTAGAAAGAAGACCTTGCCCAGATGAAGATTCGCGCGGAACTATGAACCGTGTGAATGAAGACGATGAGAAATTGCAAACTTCCACCATCAAGGAGAAGGATCAGGGGAGTGTTCTGATCATTGGAGGAGTCGATATATTCCTACCAAGCGACCGAGGAGAGGCTAGCAAAGATGGTGTGGATGCAGTGGAAGCACAGCAAGTTGAGACTGCCATGAAGGAGGAGAAACAAATACTGAAATATGTCCCAAAAGAAGGAGAACACCCAGTTGATTTACTCACTCAGTGGGAGATGGAGCTAAAGGCACTGGAGGATTGGTTGGACCATCCAGAACCAGATGGTGGCTTCCATAAAATAGACATGCCAGAGGAGACATACCAGCACGAGTCACAGTTGGGTGAAGTTGGAACAGAACCAGCCGAGAAACTGAAAGGGATCAATCTGTCAGAGGAGGTATTTGAACAACAGTTCAGTGGTGAGACTGCAGAAGTGAAGGATGCAGCAAAGTAGCAATTTAAGGCCACAAGAGATGAAGGAGATAACTTGGGAGATCAGTGTGATTTTCTCAAAGACAAGAGACGAATGCAGCAAGTGAGTTTGCAACAGAAGAGCCAGTTGATGAGGCAGTTGGACGAGGTGGTTGAGGAGACAAGGAAGATGGTGTTCGAGTCGGCAGAAGAAGCGGTCAGCACGAGGAAGCTGGATGAAAGGAAGCCTGCACGAGAAGCGAGGGAGATGCAGGAGCAGGAGCAACGATGCAGAGGAGCCGAGAGACAACTCCAAGAAAAATTTTGGGATCCAGGAGGATTTCAACCACGCTGGAAAACTCATGGGTAGGAGCTCATGATTTTGGTAGCTGTGGAGTATGATGCAGGAGCATCGCTCCACCTCAGCATGCACCAGTCAGTTAATTTGCATGGTACGCATTCAAGGAAGGAGAGGCGCCTCCCTCTCGTTTCATTTTTTCCACGAGAATCAAAAGCGTGATCTGGGCATTTAATGATGACAAGTTGGAAGAGCCAAGTTGTGCCTTCGTACAAGCAGGAGATAAGGTCGTCATTAAGTGGTTGATGACAAGATGGTTTGTATCCGATTCGGAACAGATTTCCATCATTGTAATTTTCCTCAGTAGATAGGCGTTTTGAATGATGATTTGACACCACTAGTTTATCTTGCGAGGGAAGCTCGTTGAGTCCCTCTTGTATAAATTGTTGTATTGTTGAAAAGTAGAAGTAGAGACAATAAGGGTTAGCTAGGATAGATTTATCCATAGGGGGGAAAACACAGAGAGTCGAGAATCAATTGTAGCTCGGACTCCATCATTGTAACTTGACATTCCATTAATAGAAAAAAATGACAGTTTTTCCTGTTTTCATTTTCTGTGTGATGGATTCTGTGTTATGAATGTCATTTGTATGTGTTTGATTTGTAGATAAGTGTTAGGAATCATCTGCAGTGATAGAGATACATTTTTCTATCTATAAGTGTGTTGGATTAATTTCAGTTCTCCAGGCTAAGTGCAAGGAGTGTGCGACAGAGGGTGGAAACTATGTAAGCCGACGCAAGGAGTGTGTGTTTGAACTCAGTGGAGTCAGAAGAGAAACTTCCAGGAGGGCACACCAGGGTAATTCAYAGAATCGAGGAGAAATTTCAAGGTGGTTAAGTACCTTGGAAAGACAAACTGTATAAGGGAAGATACATTCCAAAGTTACTGAATATTCTGAAACACTCTGCCAAGAGGGCATTGAGCTAGTGCGAGCGTGCACAAGAACAACACGACTGGAAGTGTTGGATCCCTTGAGAGAATCCTAGAATTACTAAACATTCTGAAGAAGGAAGGTTTTGTGAGAGCGCAACGACAAAGGAAAGGAGATGCCTTAAAACCTTCCATAAGGCTAAGGGAGAAACCGTCGAAGAACTGAACCAAGCGCAAGGTGTGTGCCGAGGATGTTGTAAATCCATCTCATAATCTTAGGAGGAAGAGAGAGAGTTGCCAGGAGTACACAAGGAAGTTCACAATAGAACGGAGAACTTTGGAGGTTTTCAAGCTGAGCAAGGTCGCAGAAGAGTCTACGCAGAGTTTTGCAAGGAGTGCAGAAGGAGTTTGAGAATAGTCTAAGTCTCGAAAGGGAATTTTGCACTTAGTGTGCAAAGGGATCGAAGACTTGTCGAAGTTCCGAAGACGAGAATTAGACCGTCAAGGAGGAGACAGGTGGCAGAAGATCAAGAGGTTCAAGAGCAGGAACTTCGGAAGGTTTTCCAAGAGCGAACAAAGATATTGCGGAGTCACGAAGCGCGAAGTAATTCTGGACCATTGGATCCGGAACGGCACGTGGCGGAGATCCATGTACTTCGGAGGAGAGTCAAGAGGAGAATACTTGCAGAGCTAGGGAAGTTGAAGCAATCCTAGTCGTCCATCGAGATAGGATGTGTGGCGAGAGATCAGCACTTCACTGATTTGCAACCGGGGGAAGCAGAGTTGAGAAATGGGAGGACTCGCGAAGTCCAAACTCGCGATTCGATCACAACCATTGATCGTGAGGAAAACGTGGACCGTAGATTTGGTCCCGAAGAATTCATCGACTTCGTAAATCGGGAATAGGAGGTAAACAGCTCGCAAAATCCCTGAAGCATGGGGTCGCGAAGGGAATTAGCCCACGGTCGTAGCCCATGGTCACATCAAGGAGGGAGTCTAACATAGAGAGCTAGCATTGTTGGCTTAAGATTTGAAAAACGCTAAGGAGAGGGTCCGCGGGTTCCACATAACCTGCACCGAGAAGGTAAAGGGCCTGTGTCAAGTTGAATTGGTTCCATCAGGAGCCCGAAGAACCATTCGGTTCGGTGACTTGAACGATCCTAGACCGGGAGGTCGAGTCAGCCCAGAAGGAAAGGAGGGGAGGTTGACACCAACTCCCCCATATGTCCTAACACAATGTTCGCTAAGTCCCTACATTTACAACTCTCTCAGACCTGCTCATAAGTGGTGAAGTCATCGGGGTCCCAAACTACCTTGTATGATGTAAAGCACCCTCCACTCATAGCATTGATCTGCCTGATGCTCACAAAAGAACCTGTCAGACTATCCCTGATGAGCCAAGTAATCATAAATTGTTGAGTCTCGGTCAACTCCTCATAAGACTGCTCCTCCAAGAAACCAATCATATGCACCCCAAGAGTAAACTCTGGAGAATGCACACTGGCCATCCCATCTTTGTCAGCTGCCCATGCTATCCACAACTACAATCCCAAGGTACCAGGCTAAACGCAGAGAAGAACTATTGTGTTGAGGTTGCATCCCTCCAATCATCACTGTTTGATTGCCATGCTCAAAATGTGAATTTCTCTCTTGGAACTCCATATCATGGATCATACTTGGCCAAGATATCTCAGTGAAGTCAACATCTGTCAATCCACGACTATCCTCGATCCTGGGAATCATGAGGGAAAAGAAAAAATCCACATCTACTCTCACCTCATCCCCATCATGATGCAAACCAATCATTACCTCGACTCTGTCGGTCGTCAATCTCATCCGAAGAAACCCATCACTCTGATGAATTCCTGGATCCCACCACCATATTGGTAGTCTACCACTCCCAATGTTTGTTGTTGAAAATTTTGGGCACTTCTCCAATAGAGTCTGAAACTCCAACTGTGCACCATGTACACTGATCACCAAGTCCCTATGGATGGTCTATGTCATTGGTACAAGGCTATCTATCCCACTCAAGTGGTTCAAGGCTTCCTCCCATGTCCTGCTGAGGGCATCAAACCACAATAACAGATGCCTCGACAACTGTCTTCCATACTGGAGAGTGACTAATGTGTTGGCCAACCCCCAAGGCATGATTAAGTTCGCCTGATGATATCTGGGAACATACATGTGAGTGTCTGACTCCCTGATCCTCATCTATTGGCGTCCTTGATGAAGATATATCACCAAGGTGTGTGTTTCTCCCCGAGGCTCACCCATCCACTCTCTGATCCTCGGTAACCTCAAATCAATGGTATCCTCGAGGCCTTTGTCAGGAGGTCTCCTTGGAGGCAACGTTCCAAAGCTTCGTTGCACACTAATATATGCCAATGTAGTTCCCTGCACATTTTTACACACCGTTGTGTCCTCCTGTACCATTTGGTGTCCCGTGTGCACTATTGTCCTCAACATTCTACTGATGATGGTTGCATTTGTATCCCAGAGTGTGTCCATGCCTGTCATGTACATGTCCATCCAATCCATGGATGCATATACTCCCACGTGGGATAGTCCCTAAGGAAGGTGCTCAACTATCTCCTAAGACTCTAATGTTCTCTCTGAAAGAAAGGGCTCATGATCCCCGCACTGCCAACTAAGAGCGCAATCCACCTTCTCAGAGTCAACTCCTCTCGAGTATCGACAACTCAAAATGTTCCTCGTCCGAACTCATCACGAGAGGTTCCTACCTCATATCATGCATGATACTCACGCCCTCCTGTATCGAGGCTACCAAACCTGATGGAGTCTTTGTTGGAAGTGGTGAAGAGTGGACTAAGCTCAACTGATAATGTAGCTCCTCGACCTCACAGTCCTTGTCCTCCTTTCCCTCAACAAACTTGAGGGAAAGGTCCCTATCCATAAACAACTACAAGTACTCTGACTTCAGCTGCTCTAGCGCTTCTTTGTCGAAGTGAAACTGAGCACTAGTGAATCCACCTGCCACTTCACAATGTCTCTCCTCTATCTGAGATCTCCACATAAGATCCTCAATGAATCTACGAGCTACATCAGTCATGGTCAACACCTGTGTGATCCAATCATCGGTCACCAACAAGCGATCCTCCAAGTCACGCAGTGCTAACGGTCTATACCCATCCATATCTAAATGATAAGAGTTTCTATTTATAAGGGTGCTCTCCTCACCATCAGCACCCGATGCACCAGGTGATACCATGCTATGATGGGACTCATGCGAGACATCGTCCTCCATGCATGATTCCTGTGAAGAAGGATCCATGTCCCCTAGCAATCTCTCCAAAACCCATCCTCCATCATATGAGGGTACCATCATGCCCTCATCGTCATCATGAGTTTCATAAGTGGGATGGGACGTTGAATGTTCATCGTAGTGGGGTGCTAGCACACCCTTGTCATCATAAGAATCCTCAACATGTGCGTCATCAACCTGTTTTTCATAGGTATCGGTGTCATGGACTGCATAGGCCAATGGTGATGGTGCACAAGGTGTTGTTGTGTCGTCATCCTCGTAGTCATCATAGGTAGGGCAAGACGTTTCCCCCTCAGTACCAGTGACAAACCTTTCCAACAGACTCATGTCCCCAGTCTCATCAGAGACTATTGTTGGGTCCTCCTTTACGTTCACCTCCTCATCATGGTTGGATTCATGCTCCTCCACAAGGGAATGTGCCTTCATCCATTTATCTTGCTTGTCACTCTTCGATTTTTGTTTTGTGTCATTGAAAGAATCCTCGTCTAGATCTTTGGGCCATCTTCCATACTTGATGGTGCAATAGTCTCAAAAAGACATAGATGCACAAAACTATTTACCCAGTGTTAGATACTTTGATATGTACTTGCCTACTGCTAGTTCCCACTTGATTTTGGCCATGAGATCCTTCTTGGTCTTCATATTTCCACCCTCAGTGTGTTGTCCTTGAACTCAATTGACTGTTGCAGACTTCTCTTTCACTGAATATCCCTTAGGCTGGCAAGATCACCAGTGTTGATACCACTGTAATAACCCTGGGGTTTCTAGGGACTCATCCAGTTGTTAAATAGTTTAATAGTACACATTTCCCCACAGTAAATTTTCCCTAACTAGTTCATATTTCGAATATAACAACAAAAATACCATGTAATGATAGTATCCAAGAAATTGTCAAACCAATAGGGTTGTTCCCTTAACCCAACAGTACCATAAACCAACAATAGAAGCAATTGAACATAACATATGTATACCAACAATATTTTCACAATATTACAACAGTAAATTGTATCTCCAAACCAGTAGTAAAAGTATTTAAGATAGGGTAAATACCAAGTAACCACCAACAGTAAACCCTCCTAATAGGTTGTTGTCTAATTAAACCAGGGATTCGGAATTTTAAGGCTACCCTTAACAGTTTTCCAAGACAGTTACAAATTCTGAGAGTTATCAGCAATAAAATTACTAGTCTACGGTAAACCTGGAGTATATTAAGGTTCGCCCTTGCTGTCCTAGGCCAAATATTCCCTCCAAAGTACCAAAATTAGGCTCGACCTTCCTTCTACAATAGTCTTTACCACTGGATGGAACCTTTGGCATGTGCAAGCAGTCCAATGCACCCTCCAGTGGATATTGTAGCTCTCTAACTAGGTATGTCCTCCTCCCAGCATCTTCCACAAGAGTCTTCTCCAGTAAATAACCTTCACAGGAAGTGACTAAGACCAGAACAAGTGCATTGATGTTTGACTGAGCTAGGGTGAGAGTGCC
This sequence comes from Picea sitchensis, assembly GCA_010110895.2. Classification (NCBI taxonomy): domain Eukaryota; kingdom Viridiplantae; phylum Streptophyta; class Pinopsida; order Pinales; family Pinaceae; genus Picea; species Picea sitchensis. The sequence continues at coordinate 77,431 of SNQJ01S0004648.1, read as the reverse complement.
CCCACCGAAACAAAGAAAATAATGGGTTAAACAACCCTCCAATAGCCTGAGGCAGCCGCCTCTCAAACCAAGACAAAGAATCCTTCAATCCAAGTTGTTATTCTCCCGAGGTAAGGGGAAACACGTGTTGAGCTAGGGTGAGACTAGCCCACCGAAACCCAACCAGAGACCAGGGTTAAACAACCCTCAAACAGCTTGAGGAAGCTTCCTCCCAAGCTAAAGACAAAAAACACTTTTTAACCAAGTCGTACCTCTCCAAATGAACCCCCTCTTTCTTATATAGATTTGTTTTTAAGCTTGCCTCCTTATTTTGAGTGACTTTCTCTTCAAGTTAGGTGTCTTTCCTTCATTTAAGCCCAAAGGTCACCTTTAAACCAAGTGTTTCCCTCCTCGGTGGCTTCTTTTACTCCCATGACTCCCTTTCTTTGGGGTTATAGCCTAGGGGGGATCCCCCTTAGACTAATATGCCCTCCCTCTAATGAGGTAAAAAGGGAGGGGACATGACAAATGCCATGTATGAAAATTGAAGATGTTTCCTAATATGAGCCATCCAATTGCCTCAACTTCAGGTCTTTAGCACAATTAGTGAAAATGCAAGCTTTCTAGTATTTTCCCGTCTCTAAGTGTGCATGGACACTGCTAGATCGTGTGATTTAATCTGTTGATGACATACAAGGATACTATGTGAGTAGTGAAGGATTACTAATGCAAGTTGGGAAACATAAAGAACTAAGGAGCCACACAATTGTTAGTTTAGCCAGCTACATGATTGGACTTTGTTCTCCATAGATATACTGACCATTGTTATGATATATTACTTTATAAACTTCATTTTACGAGTATGCAACTATAAATGTTGTTTTCTATAAAAAATCTCCATTTACACAAGTGGACAAAAGGGTGTGATAACATGAACCTTCAATCTAAAACATTAATATCTCCCTATAATTTTATAAAAAAATACATATTTGTAAATGTAATGCATCTTCGCCTCTACTTCTAAAGAACAAAGTTTGAATACTTGCTAATCTCAAGGGATTTGATGCTCTACCTTCATTTTAATTGCTATGAATAAATAAAGTTGTTCAATTATAAAACTTAAGACTAAAAGAGTCATATCAATTTCAGTTAAAGGGGACAATCACTGTGTCATTCTTAGAATATTATTTACATTATTTCAAGATCTTCCCTCTCTTCCTAAGCCTTTGAAGCATACAACACTATATTCTTACTAATGGGGTCAAATAATTATACTTAAATGGAATATCCTAAAAATGTAACTAGAAACCTTGCCTCTAAAAGATTCGAAGAAAGTAATATGAATGAGAAGTTTGAAATGCCCTTATTAAACAATGAAACAAATACAAAATTTTCATTGGAGCATATAAATGTGATCCTAAATATAATTCTATAAAAACATAATCTTAAAATTGTTGATGTTTGGACAACATCGGAAGACATTCTCTTAGAATAATACTTAATAATATGATTATTGATTATTAAATATCATATATAATAAAGTAAATGATAATAATAAATAGTTATTGATGATTCAAGGGACGCATCATTTCATGGATGGTCACCATATGTTCCCTATATATGGAACACTCATCATTGTAATAATATATCGATTATATCTTATATGAAGAAAAACAACATGGTCTCAGAGAAGGACTGGACCTCACTTCCTCATAGAAGGGCCCAGGTAAATGGAAGAAAATAAAACTGTATAATAAAAGTAGATCTGACGAAGCCCGCACACATATACACAATATGCATCCATTGATCCATGCCTTTAAGGATACAAAATGGGGCATAGCTCGATATTGCCTCCACAAAGAAAATTGTGTGTTGTCTGTTGTGAGCTTAGGAGAGCTATGCATGTGGAGGTTGGATGATTGTAGTGTAATTGCGATCAGGGGACATGTGAAGAGTGTAAGAGGAGTCCCTTCGTGGAGGAGTCTCGATCTGTGCGTTGGAAGACAAGTGGATTGTGATCGGATCTAGAGGAGAATCATTTCAAAGGCAGACGCCATGATTTCTCATTTAGAAGGGTTTCCTCGAGAGCGATGGTGCTCATCAAGTGTGGCACAAACAAAGATCTGATCTGCACAAAATGGTGGGAGGTATTAAAGGTCACCAAGTAAAATGTGATGGGTATGGCCGAGCTCTTCAAAGCGCCATATTGAACCCTTTGAGACATGAAGATTGTGTGACATCGGGCCTGCGATCTCTAGGTGTATCGATGTTTAATAGATTGGAAAGGTCAAACTTGATCATTGGTTGATGTAGCTTGTAAAGGATTCGTAGATCCACTTGCATATGCCCACGGCCAAGACATTTTTTGATTACTTATATTAAGGATCCCATATTGAAGATAGTGTCTAGGACATTGTAGTGGAAAGAGGACACAAGTTCGAAAAGAAAAGGTTCTCCATCCATCGACGTGGCGGTCAAAAATTGAATGGTACACGCAAGTTGGTTATTCATGCAGAACAGTGTCTGCTATCCATGAAGCAATTTTGAAAGATCAAATTCGTTGGTGCTAACAACTTTATCACAAGCAAGATTGACCTCCTCTGCAATGGCGAAGGTGTCGAGTCAGAGGCGAGCACATTTTTTGGGCTCATGGATTTGAGCATTTTGGCGATTTTATTGGAATTCAAAGGTATTTTATTTCCGGATTGGAGGCGAATCCAAAATCGACAGAGTCTTGTTGAAGAGTCAGATTGTGTTACCCGAGGAGGATAGCCTTGTGAAGAACATAACAAGAATCTCCCGTTGAGAACACTGCAAAGGGATTGGAAATCTTGCAACCCCATATGCATGTGAGGTTGTGTGAGTGAGCCAACTTGTTGTTGTGCAATTACAACCAGAGGAAGACAAAGTGTAATTCCGGTGAAGAAATCCCATGGAGCAAAGGGGGAATTGCACTTGGAAAGCAAAGAGTGCCACTAGATTGAAGGTGTCATGAGATTAAATTGACATGAAACCAGAAGCATAAGAATTTTCACAAAGTGAAGAGCAGCCTATGCTACAACATTATTGGTGTTGTGCCTACAGGTAGGAATCGAAGAAGAACTTGTTTTCGTGCATATTTGTTTTCCTGCAAATTGATATAGAACCAATGGATGGTCTTTCTCTAGTGTGGGACAAAGATGTAATATTCTAAGCAGTCAAGACTTGAATATGACAACGGTGGTTGTAGTAGGCATTGGGAATCAAGGGTCATTATCCCTGATACGAGAACCCTTATTTCTTTAAAGGACCATTTTCCCTGGTACAAGAGCCCGAAAGATGTATTATTGTATTTGAGCTAATTTCCCTGCCTCCAGAAGGAGGACCTGGTTAGTGGACAATGAGATCATATGGCAGGTAGCATGATCTATTTTGAAGTCAAGATTCAAGGGGAATCATCTAGCTCTTGCAAAGAATCAAACATGGAGGACAAGACCTTCCAACCATGATGTCATGGAGTGACATCACCAAAAATGATGCTCAGAGATAGGCAGTCTCTAGGAGCAATGTACCTCCCAGGACAGGACCATGCCAAATAGAAGAGACATTTTCAGTAACCATGAATGGAAGCTATGGTGATGGACCATGTGATGGAGGAAGATATAGTATGAGACTCATAGAGAGCATTTATAGCAATCTTGGTACATGAGTTGAGCCATGAGATCTTGAGGGAGCAGGCATGGCAGCAGTTCCAGTGTATGTAGAGGCACTCTGAGAGAGGAAGGAGGTACTACATATAGAGGGAGCAAAGATTGAGTTACCTCCAGAGAAGGAGGAAGAACTACCTTCAGTGTTAGAGGGAGTAGAGACAAAGAAAGAGTCACCTCCAGCTCTAGAGGGAGCAGTTATTGAGACACTCTCAGTTCCAGATAGAGTAGTTACAAAGGAAGCAATTGTAGAGAGAGAGTGTAGGAGCCAGTTCCACATAGAGCAGCCCCAGAGGAGGGAAGTTGCTGACAGAGTAGAGAAGTTACTCTCAGTCTCAGTGTTTAGCAGTTACAGAGTCCCATAGGGAAAGTCTGTAGAGACTTTCAAGTGGATCTATAAGATCAAACACACAGCTGACGAGAGTATCAAGAAGCACAAAGCGATATTTGTTGCCAGAGGATTCTCTCAGGTGGAGGGAATAGATTACGAGGAGACATTTGCTCATGTTCCTCGATACACTTCTATCTGGACGATTATTTCCCTTGCAACATCCATGGGTTGGAGACTACATCAGATGGATGTGAAGACAACCTTTCTCAATGGAGAGATTGAGGAAGAAGTATACATCGAGCAGCCAGATGGTTTCGTGATACATGAGAAGGAGTCTCATGTGTGCAGGTTGAAGAAGGCCTCGTATGGACTCAAGAAATCACCTCGAGCTTGGTATGTGAGAATTGATGGAAACTTGATGATTTTGGGCTTCATCAAAAGTGTTGTCGATCCCAACCTGTACTACAAGACTGTTAATGGTGAGTCCCTGATTTTGGTCCTCTACGTTGATGATTTAT
>SNQJ01S0004648.1:30547-45439 GCA_010110895.2 Picea sitchensis | reverse complement strand
ATAACCTTTTAATGGGTATATATATTAACAATGATAATAATTGATAAACATTGAGCCATGTTTTCTTTGAAGGAATTTCAAAGTGTTAAAAATACAATATGAAACTTTAGACACAATCACAATATCAACACTGCATCTTATATTCATATATTAAGAATGACCAAATCCCACGTAACCATATGAGTCATGTTCATTTTAGATCTCGTTAGAAAAGAAGAAATTGTAATAGATCTTGAGGCCTTTGTTGAAGGGTGATAATTCTATCAAAATATTATAAAAGTAATGAAGAGACCCTACTTGCTTTATAGGCCTTTAGGAACATGATAATCTAGCATGACTGCATCCATTTCTTATTATTTAAGCTAAGATGTTTATGACTTGGAGCTTCGCAAGATCCACAGAAACATGAAACTAAAGGAAATTATTCATCAAGACCATGAAGTATGTTATTATGTTAATTTTATTGAGGATATTGATTGTTCACTTTATCTCTTAAGCCATGGAAAAACGCATGGAAAAGTCAGATGTTAGAGCATAATCCCTAATGCATAATTTTGATGAGAATTAAAATTATGTTACCTTCTCCCTAGCTTTCTTAAGAATCCCACTAAGGTTAAAAAATGTATGTTGTTCCAAGCATTAATGATACAAAGGATATGTCTCCTAAATATTGGGCTTGGGATGAGGTAGGGGGGAAGAGAGATATGCAACATTCACACAATATTTGAAAAATATCATCACACTAATGACAACTTTGTGAAAGGTAGTAGAAGCACCGAGGAAGGAGCAACTCTAGAGAAAAATTCAAACTAGGGTTTAACAGTCAAGGTCTCAGCAACAACCAACATGGTTACCAAAGGGGGAGGGAATGGAACCCCCTCTTACAAGCAGGTAGTGGTGGATAGAGGGAAAGGTCCACGAGGCATCGGTTTCAAAGAACCTCTGACAAGCACCTCGGGATCAGGATCGGAAAAGAATCAAGAGGGAAACCAAGAAAAAAGTGATCGCGTGGGGGAAGAAGCCAGAGAATCCCAGAACGGTGCGCAAGCAACGATGAACCCTAGTGGGGTAGATGGGCGCAACGCGTGTAAACCTAACACAACACTGATACCCAAGTTTATACTGGAAGAACCCCAAACACAATTCTTCCAGGATCAGATGGAGATGCATGCACTGATATGAAAGTTCATGGGCCTATGCCCCATAGAAAAAACGTTGCACAACTGGATAAAATACCATTGGAAGCCAAGTGGAGAAGTGGAACTCCACCTGGGCTCAAAAGGATTCTTCCCAGCAGTCTTTATGAACCTAGAGGACAAGGACAGAGTCTTTGAGGGGGGGCCATATTTCCACGCCTCAGCGGGGTTGTACATGCGTCCATGGAAGGAAAACTTCTCCCTAGAGAAATAAACCTTTAAAAATGTCCCAGTTTGGCTAAGGCTTTACTCCTTACCACTAGACTACTAGCTGTCATCCACTTTCAAAGCCATAGAGAACAAGCTCAAAAAATATGTCAAGACATCATAAGCTACTCTAAAAGGTAGATATACATCCTACGCAAGGATTTGCATAGAAATGGATGTTTTGGGGGCGCTCCCGGAAGCCATAAGCTTGGAGTTTAGGGATGAGGAATGGATACAAAGCATAGACTACGATAAGATCATGTTTCGATGCAGAAACTGTCATGAACATGGACACCTACTAAGATAATTCCCTCTCAATGAAAAACAAGAAGCAGAAAACACCAAGCTACAGAAGGATGAGGACGGTTTCGTGAAGCCAAATCACAAAAGCAGAGGAAATAAAAGACAAGGAAAGTCCCCAACATGAAGAAACCCAGAAGCCAATATTAGAATAGAAGGAAGAGGCAGGCCCAACCAAGGGGAAGGAGGAGGAAAGGAAAAGATGAAATCTAAGGAAGCGAGTGAAAAAACAACTCATGAGAACACAAAAATTCCAAGCAACAAGGGAGGACAGGGAGGTAGCACAAGTCTTATGGAAGGAGGAAATGAAGATGCCAACACCTCAATGTAGGAAGCAGATGGAGATTCAGAGATGACACCAATCGAGGTAGGAACAAAAGACCCATATCTCAGAGACATTGTGGAAAGGGAAGGAATAGATCTACCAAACATACTGGAGCGATGGAAAAGGCAGGGAGTAGACAATGTGCTAGGGAGCAACTCGATTGCATTCAATATCTCTTCCTCCTAAGGGAGGAAGAAAAATCCAGAGGGATCAAGTGCATGCATGGTGATATAGGACACCTAGGAATCAAAACAAGTGATGGACGACCACAACACTCACCTAAGAAGGCACAACGAAAGAAAGGGATAAAATCAAATAGCTTAGCCCTACAAGAACTAGGAGCCCTGCTGATAAACTCAGGTAAGATTAAAAATCTCTTCCCCAAATCCCCCCCACATGTTTAAATGAATATTATAACGTGGAATATAAGAGGCCTAAATATCCCAAGAAAGCAACAAATCCTTAAAAATAGACTGAGTAAGGAACAACCTAACCTATGTTTCATTCAAGAAACAAAATGCAATTTAGACAGAATGGAAACAATCAGTTAAAAACATTGGAGTAAGTACAAGATGTTGGTTTTCGAAAGCCAACAGATGGTGGGAGGTATCCTCACCTTGTGGAACCCATAATCGGTGAACCTACTTGCATCAGAGGCCATGAAAAAAACACTTTCTGTTAACTTGCAAATTATAGGGAACATGACAAAAATTCTATGCACTAATGTGTATGCCCCCCAGGTGATGGAGGAAAAAAGGAGAATTCTTTTAGACCTAGAGAATATAAAATATCATACCCGCAACCTCCATTGGTTCTTGGCAGGGGATTTCAACATCATCACCACACTCACTGAGAAAAAAGGGGGCACCAGGAGACTGGACAGAGATGCAGAAGAATTCTCAGCTTTCATTGACATAATGGAGCTTGTGGACATCAGGACCAACAATGGACAGTTCACCTGGAACAACAAACGACTATATTACCACCAAGTAACTACAAGGATATACATATTCTTAGTGTCAGAATCCATCATTTTACATGGACTAACTTTGGACTGCAACATCCTCCCTTGGGGGGGATCAAACCACTGGCTAGTTCAACTAGAAGCTAATTTCCAAACCACACCGAAGAACATACCATTTAGATTTGAGAAATTCTGGATTGACCATCCCACCTTCAAGGAGAACATCAACCAATGGTGGTGGGAGGAACTACTGGACCAAGGGACAAGGATGTTCAAACTTTACAATAAACTCAAGTACATCAAACAAAATCTCAAGGAGTGGAATAGGGAAGTCTTTGGAAACATAAACCAGGGGAAAAAAGTATCGAGGACAGAATGAGGAAGATACAAGCACTGTGCATTGAAGATGGATCACATAGGATCGGAAAAAATAATAGATCCAAATGACACGGGAATGGGAAGCAAGATGCCAACAGGAAGAAACTTTGTGGTGCCAAAAGTCCAGAATAAGGTGGCTAAAGTAAGGGGAGATGAATACCAAGTTTTTTCATAGAACAACTATAGCAAGAAGATCCCATATCAAAATATTGAAGATTAGGGATCATGATGGGATTGAAAGATAATCCCACTAGTAAATTGAGAATACATTGGTCAATCACTTCTAGGGGATAGCCTAGGAACCCAACCAAGATAGATCTGAGGCCATACAAAGAATAATTTATCACATCCCCAAGTTGGTCACAAATGATCAAAATGTCGGCCTAAGCAAACCCATCTCAAAGGAAGAAATTGATCAAGTGGTCCAGGAGATGCCCAACAAAAAGGCCCCAGACCTAGATGGCTTCACAATGGAATTCTTCAAAGCATGTTGGGAAGTGGTTAAGCATGACATTTACGGGGGGGTGGAGGACTCCAGGCGATCGACATCCATCCTGAAATCTTTAAATGCCACAATGATCACTCTAATCTTGAAAGAAAATGAAGCTAGGACCCTAGACCTCTATAGGCCTATAACTTTATGTAATGTGGTATAAAATATAATCTCCAAAGTCATAGCCAATAGATTGAAGCCACTCCTCCCCACACTAATTTCACAAGAACATGCGGGTTTTGTGGAAGGAAGACAATATCATCCATGCCCATGAGATTATTCACACGTTGAAAAGCTAAAGGAGAGGGGGGATGATAATCCAACTTGATTTGGCGAAGTCTTACAACAAAATAAGCTGGCACTACATGGCTAAGATGTTGGAATATTTTGGGTTCGAACAACACTGGATCAATTGGATAGTCACTCTAGTCTCAACGACAAGCTACTCGCTACTAATCAATGGAGCCCCAACCTAACCTTTCTATCCATCCATAGGCATAAGACAAGGGGATCCATATTCCCCCTTCCTATTCATTTTAATGATGCTAAAGGGCTAAGAAGAAGCATAAAAAATGCAACTGCAACTGGTGAAATAAAAAGCATCAAACCTTTTGAAAATTGTCTAACCTCCACACATCAATAGTTTGTTGATGATACCCTACTCCATGGCACACCCACGGTAAATGAAGCAAAGGATTTTAAAAGAATCTTAGAAGACTTTGGGGAAGCCTCGGGGGCGGAAATCAACCACTCCAAATCCATGATATATTTCTTCAACACTAATCCAGCTATTCAACGAAACTTAGCCAACATTCTAGGGTTTGAACGTAAAACGCTCCCAATGAAATACTTGGGAATCCCCCTGACAGACAGAGACTGGAAAAATGCTACGTGGGAAGGAGCAACAAACTGTAGGAGAGGGTAAAAAAATGGACATATAGAGCCCTAAACTTGGTCGAAAGGCTTATCCTCACCAAAACAACTCTACAAGCAATTTCGACGTATATGATGTCACTGTTCCCAGCCCCCAAAGGAATCCTACAAAAGATAAGAGCCATCCAACGAGACTTCCTATGGCGAGGCACAAAAAGTAAAAATAAATGGGCCCTGGTGGCCTAGGATAAGGTATGTAGACCAAAAAGCAAAGGCGGTCTGGGGTTACAAGACCCACATGTAACCAACAAAGCCTACAAGGAAAAGCTCTGGTGGAGATGGGTAAAAGACAAATCGGTGCCATGGGAAAACTTCTGGAAGGCTAAGTATGCCCCGAACACCAACGACCATGAGAAAATTCGGTTCATGGGAACAAGGGAGGGATCAACCATCTGGAATCTCGCCTGGAGAAATAAGAATTGGATCTATAAACACAACTTCTGGGAAGTCAGAAATGGTAGAACAACAAGGTTTTGGGAGGACGCATTGCAACATGAACCTAGAATGGAAAATTCAGACAGGGAGGAGCTACAACAGGAAATGATTGGGAAAGGCAAAACAAAAATCCATCATTACTAGAAGCAAAGGGATGGAAGCACCAGATGGAGGATCTGGGACAAACTTAATCCACAAGATAGAGCTCGGATCAAAACAATAACGAAAGAGGTGGAGGAGGAATTGGGAAAACGAAAATTGGGGTCTTGGAAAAAGAGGACCAATTGAGGTGGGGTAGGAAAAATGGGGGTCAATTCAACTTGAAAGAAGCACGGTATTACATGGCGGGCCAGGACCAAGAAAATCTGGAGCAACAGTGGGAAAAGATTTGGAAAAGCCCCCAATAGCCAAAAATCAAAATGTTCAAATGGGTAGTTCTACATAACCGAATTTTAACTTGGGAGAACCTCATGAAAAGGGGTTTCATAGGTCCCTCTCGCTTCCATCTCTGTCAAGTCAAGGAGGAAACAACTAATCACCTCGTCGACGAATGTAGTTACACAACAAAGATTTGGGATTGTGCGGCAGACATCTTCCGCCAATCCAATAGGATTTGGGGGAACATTAGCACAACCATCAACAACTAGAATGAGGGTTACAACGAAAATGAAATGGTGAACCTTTGTTGGACTCTAACATAGGGGATGATCATCTGGGAAATCTGGAAAGAACGGAACCGGTGCATCTTCTGGAATGAAAGGATACCGACAGAAAGGATAAAGGAGACAATAGTCTCTCAAATAAGAGAAATGGTGCAGAGTCACAACTGAAATACAGAGAAATCGCAACTCACAGAACAAGACTCTCGTATCCTATATTTTTTCCATCTAAAAGAATGGCGCAACAACATATCTGTAGGGCGCAACCCGCAACTCTAGATAGGAGCCCACAACTGGACTCCCCCTCCGTCAGGGTTCCTCAAACTGAATTTTGACGGGGCGACAAAAGGAAATCCAGGAGTGGAAGGGTCAGGTGGAGTGATCATAGACAGTGGTGGCAACATCATCTGACTGTACGCTAGGAGCATGGGAAACTTAACCAACAACGCGGTGGAATTTTGAGCCCTGGAATTTGGCCTTGAAATACTAAGTCGCGAAAGGATGAAAAACACCATCGTGGAAGGTGACTCCACCATGGTTATCAACACGATGAAAATACTCCAAAATGGCACCAGAGTGGGCAAGGTTCAGCGCCACTGGCGCCTTACACATTCCCTATAGAAAATCCAGGAGAATCTGAGAACTTTGAATACAGTGGAGTTGCATTGGGTGCATAGGTCAACGAATTCTCTAGTGGATAGGCTCGCCAACGAGGGGGTCGACAAGGAAGACCCAGAACTAGATGATACCCGGATCAACATTCTGAGCGGGCAACTCAGAACAGACTAAAACCACCTTGTGAAAAAATATCGTGAAGGCAATTTAAGCATGGAAGGTCACATCGAGGAGGACATTGCAAGGCCTCTCGAAAGGTACGCGAGCCCTAAGAAGAATAGGATTTCCTAACACTTTGCCACCAATAATCATGCAAGATCACAATAAGCAACATACGAATGACCAGAAGCAAGGCCATTACGCCAGTAAGAAGTGTGGGGAAAGCACGAGGGAAAGGCCAGGCAACAAGTCGCATGCAACGAATGATGTAAGGCATGAGGGGTTGATGATAACCAGAATCGATCCACGAGGCCAAGTACAGGTACGGAGAGCAACACAGTTGGATCACAAGTGAGAAAGGGCAATGATCGCATAGGGACAAAGGATTACCCATCATGGTCTTACGAGCCTTAATAGGAAAATTGCAGGAAGTGCTCATCACCGCGAGCAAACCAATATTGAAAGGACAGGCTCGCAGATGGGAAAGGTCAATAAGAAGAGGGACAACATAAATATATGCAATTAGAAGGAGTGAAACAATATGGATTATTACAGAGTCAAGGGTAGGGAAATGGAGAATACCTGTGAAGTGAGGCACAGGCCGAGTAACTAGAACATGAGTTGTGGCAGGCAAAGCGGGATGGCACGACTAAAGCAAACAAGCAGGAAAAGGAACCCCCATGGGAAGGAAGTCCCAAATAGTTCGTGACGGTTAAAAAAAATGGAACAAGCAGTGAAAGATGTGGAGGGAACCTTCCAAACTCTGGTTGCGCTGAAGGGGAAGGCAATCATCACCCGGTGGGAAAAGGAACTAAAGAACAAGCGCAAAGGTAAAGCGCGGGATGCATTGGTACAGGAAGCAGACTGGGGAACTGATCCGGGGGCCACGCAACCCAGGGAAACTCTCTACCATAAAAAGATGGAGATGGCATGGCTAACTAAGATGATGATCGGGAAAGTGATCTCAGAAAGGGGAGAATCCAGGCAGGAGGATAACAGGGAAAACACGACAATGTTGGACGAGATCCTGCGTCGGATCAACAGTCTGGAAACTATTACCAAACTGTTAGTAGAGGTAGAGAAGGACCAAAAATGCAAGCTGGAGCGGTTGGCAGCCCAGTTCCACATCTACCTACACTATGTCCACCACATGGACATCACGCCCGTCGATGGACACGGTGCGCCAGCTCAAATCAGGAAGACTCGCACGACCTCTTAGAAGGAAGATAACAAGAGCCATGCAGATGGCGGGAAGGAGCACCCCCAGGTGCAGAAACACTTCATAGTTACGGCTTAATGATTTGGTAGTCTATAGACAGTAATGGCAGGCTTTGTTAGGTTAGCTCAGATATCCTTCATGCTTTGGTTTAGGGGGATGATTTAGTCTCTTCTTTTATGTATATGTTTTTTCTAAAACTGAACATGGAAGGTTTGGTCTGGTTTCCCTCGGTGGCAGACCAGAACCATCCCTCATTACTATCAACTTGCGCAACTAGGTATCCCATGGTCTGGTTTCCTTCTAGGAAGACCAGGATCCCCACTTTTTGTATCATAATATTTCCAGTAATATATATCCCTACACTCACTTACAAAAAAAAAATGTCAACTTTGCGAAAAACAAGAAGAAGAAAGTGAAAGAGTGTGATAGATAATGATGCATAAAATCAAGAAAAGTGGAATGATTATTCTTGAAAATAAAGGAATGAGCATTTGATGATGCTATAAATTAAATGACCAAAATCATACTTCTAATTGTTGTAATCCCAATTTTAGGTTTTACGATGTTTCCAAGGTTTGCAATTTCATATCTAAACCTTTTTTTTTTTTAAGTAAGAAGATTGTATTACCCGTTGTCAAAATTTACATGCAAACAAAGTCTTTGTTGATGCCTGGATTTCCTTGACAGGAAACCAACCCATCATAACTGATGTCGAGACCCAAGATTATCCCCAGTATTCAAAAAATAATACGATCGATAAGATAAGATCATGTCTATGTCCCTTAAAAGACACAATCTATCATAAATTCTACTAAACACTAAAATATGTAGACATTAACAAAGATAGTGCCAATAAATACATCCATCAGAGATCATTTTTCATAACTTGGGCATTCAGATGGCAGAAACCACTCCCTAGACGGAAGGGGAACCATAACTTGCAACAACATGGCATTCTGAGTCGATAATACAAAGGCTGGGCACTTGGGCTCATCATTGGCATGCAAGGATATCAACCATGAAAGACGTTGATTCATTAATTCCTGGTTGAATTTCAGATCTTCCATGTCCTGAGGAATTTCAAATACCTATTGATTTAGATGGCCAAGAGCGCTTACAGAAGAGCACTCTACCATAGGGATATCCGTTGCACCAGAAGGAGGGTTTTGGGCATCACTAGGCATAAAATCATTGTCTATTATAGTGGTATCTCGAGGAGAGGGGCTTTGACGACTTCTTTCACCCTTTACCACCTATGGATCCTCTTACCATTCAACTTTACAACCCAAGTATGAGACCTCTTCTTGCCTATGCAACAAATTACTGTCTATGTGAATTGGAGAAGATGCAATGTCACTGTCCAGAGAAGTTGATGAAGAATCCACAACATCAGGAGGTCGAGCCATTCTCCTTCCTAGAAATCTTTCTTTGCGATAACACCCACGAATTCAGAGATGGGGCATTAAATTGGCAGGGTGGGCGATAATATTCCTGACGATGTCGGCCAGATGATGCGCCACAAGTTCTTGAGCATAATATATAGGAACAAATGTATGCATCTCAATCTCTATAAAGACCAAATGCATAATACAAGATGGAGGGAGAGGAGTTAGTGCTACCAGGACGAGAGGATAGTGAAAGTAACTGTCATTTAGAGCCATAGTACCAACAATCCACTATGATATGATGCTCCCACACTTCTGGTGATGGGGTAAGTAAACGTTGCGATTTGGGATAGGATGAGGAAAATATGACATGAAGAAACGTGGAGAAATGAGCCTCCAAGTGGATTTTGAAGGCGACTCCATCTGTCCAGGATTTATATCAAGCAAGCACTCCATCTGGGGTACTTCATATCTAAACTTAATCTGGAACATACAAGTTAGAAAATTTCACCAAGCTTAATAGAGTTTTTAATCCCAAACATAAACATTGATAGTTTTATGTGGAACATAGAAAAACTATGCATTATATTTATGATGAACTTCACCAAACTTGTACACGATTGGTGGATTGTTGAGAGATTTACATTCAATTCTTAATTATATGTTTTGTTCCTGTTATCTATTGTATTATTAGGGATGCCATGAATCACATACTAAGTGGCCGAGAGGCTTGCTGAAATAATAATAATATTAGATACAAAAGCTATAACCATGTCATGAATCTTAACATGAAAACACATAGCATTATGAATGGAATGAAATAACTATGGATCAACATGTTAGATGCTATTAGAGAGATGGAATAAGTGAACATGAAAAATGAGAGATGACTTGATTTCCTTGTGTTCTCTCAATGTTTAGTGTTTTCTCTTCAAAATTGACATTGAACAACTCATTTGTAATTAATCCACCTAGTAATAAGCTCTTAGTGTTATTACAATTTACATATGTAACCTATGATGAGTTGTTTTGTTTTTTTACAGAACTAAGAGCATATGAAAAGCATGCAAACTAAATGCAATGCCATTTCCCATATTGACAAGAATCGACATTGCTCATAACACATGAATTCAAGTGGGGATTCACAAATACAAAGCGTCTAATCTTCTTTGGGAAACTTTCATTAAATGACAATAAAATGGTACATACAGAAATACACCTTTTAATATTGTAGAAAGGCACACAGTATCATGAAATAGATAAAAACCAAATTAAATAGAGATGATTTTAATTTTTAGATGCCAAAAACATTTACTGTACAATATATCAAATCTTATTAACCAATCCAACATTGAAAATGAAAACATTAATAAGTTGTTTAAATTTTAACTCTTCTTTTAACTTTTAAACATTTTATTTTATAATGTTTGTTATCCTTTATAAATTTCAAATAATTTAAAAAATTATCTTTTTGAAAGGTGATTTTTGAATTACCTTTCTAGATTTGAATTACTTGAACTTGGAACAACTGGAAAGAAGGAAAAAGGGTTCTGGCGACAACAACAATTTCCAACCTGTCACTTAGATGATTTAATTTACACGTGGGTACTTAGTACTGTATTTATGGTCGGAAAAGATGTTGTCAAAAGTAGGACTAAACATTTACTGTAGCTAGGTGTAACGTATACATTAAATACAATGTATACACGCTTGTATCTGTCACTCAAGGATGGAATTTGACTGGCAGAGTTTTTGACCGGTTTTAACAGTTTGAAATTTCAACTCTGCTGTCCTTTGTTCTGCAACCACAAGCATAATATTTGGCTAAATACAATTTACCATATTTTTTTGTGACTGGCTGAATCCACACAACCCGCACAAATAGGTCCACAAACCCCACAAGCATGTAAATCGAGTTAAAAATCAAACACCTAACATTTTGGTACCATATATATTCAAGTCTACAGATATTTTTTTATCGTCAGCACCATCACCTGTGAGCCTAAGAACGACGCCTGGATTCAGCAGCATTGTGGAGAGGTATTGATTCTTGCTATATACATTACTCTGTCGTTTCGTTTTTCTTCCTTTCCATTCATGGCTTCCAAATAACCCAGGATCGATTCTCATGTGAGTCGAAAAAAGTTTAATTGGTTTTTGTTTCGTTAGGTGGAAAACAGTGTTCAAACTTCACGCCACGTAAATCAAAGGTGTCTGTGTTCGTTAATAACTTGCATTGTATGTTTACAGGGCATGGAAAAGCTGAAGTAGCTAAATTACTCAGATCGTTTCTGGAGCTGGAATTAGTGCGGACTATTACTCAGATCGTTTATGGAGCTACAGGAAGCCAGGCTGCTTCACCTTGAATAGCTATTGACAACCACTCCAGAGAACGAGACGAAAAACTTTTTACAAGGCATGGAAAAACTGAAGCAGCTCTTGTTCTGTGCGTCTCTGGAGCTGGAACGAGCGTGGGTTAACGTAGAAACGCACAGGCAGCTACAGGAGGCCAGGCTGCTTCACCTTGAAGAGCTATTGACAACAACTCGCAGAGAGCGAGACGAAGTGCGGGAGCAGCTGCTGAAACTGAAGGCAGAATACTCGAATATGGTAACGAATACACAGCCACACGACGTAATGTCTAGCAATCAATCCACGTGGCCCGACACCAAGCTGGGGGATCAATTCCCCTGGAATTCGACTCCCGCCGACCAATTTGACCTCCTACCAGACGTCGACTTTTCAAATCTAATGGAGTTACAAGATGAACTGTTATATTATGACAGCCACGAGCAGCAGCTAAGTTTCGTGGAACAACGAGATTCCGAGCAGCAGCAGGAGATCGAATCTCATCTCCTCGCCTCTACTACTTCCATGTCTTCCTATATGCCGGAGCGACCGGGAGCCGACTTTGAGTTGAATCAGAGCGCCCTGCCCGAGAGAGGTAAGTTGTTGCAGACTGTCTTGCAGGCCGGGCCGCTGTTACAGACGCTGCTCTTGACAGGCCAGATGCCTAAGTGGAGAAATCCACCCCCCGGCCTGGATTCGGTGGAGATCTCCGAGACAGNGAAACTGAAGGCAGAATACTCGAATATGGTAACGAATACACAGCCACACGACGTAATGTCTAGCAATCAATCCACGTGGCCCGACACCAAGCTGGGGGATCAATTCCCCTGGAATTCGACTCCCGCCGACCAATTTGACCTCCCACCAGACGTCGACTTTTCAGATCTAATGGAGTTACAAGATGAACTGTTATATTATGACAGCCACGAGCAGCAGCAGCTAAGTTTCGTGGAAAAACGAGATTCCGAGCAGCAGCAGGAGATCGAATCTCATCTCCTCGCCTCTACTCCTTCCATGTCTTCCTATATGCCGGAGCGACCAGGAGCCGACTTTGAGTTGAATCAGAGCGCCCTGCCCGAGAGAGGTAAGTTGTTGCAGACCGTCTTGCAGGCCGGGCCGCTGTTACAGACGCTGCTCTTGACAGGCCAGATGCCTAAGTGGAGAAATCCACCCCCCGGCCTGGATTCTGTGGAGATCTCCGAGACAGGCCAGCTGCCTGAGTGGAATAACCCACCCCCCGGCCTAGATTCTGTGGAGATCCCCGAAACAGGCCAGCCGCCGAAGGATTCTGTGGAGATCCCCAAGAGATCTATGTGTTTCTCTTCTAAATATCTGCCCGTCGGTCCCCTGGCCCATCATGTGTCCAATCCCGTGTCCAATCCCCACGGCCCTGCTGATGCTCTGGATCCTCTGCAGGTGAACTCTGCTGTCTCCTCTTATCATGAAAGACACCGCCCACGTAAAAGAATTAACGAAACCCTCAGCACTTCTATGCAATCCGGGTCGGCAGCTGCATCAAGCTCCTCGAAATTGTCGTTGTTCGTCCCAGTGCTTAACTCAATGGACTCTTCCATCACAGCCAGCCGTCACCTAAAGTTCGCCAAAAGACACTTAAACAAAACGACATGCGTTCTTTTGTGTAGAGTTTTCCTTAACAATGTATTGTATTGTGTGTCGACGACATGGGAAAGTTAGGATTATCTTGTATCATTACTCGGAGCTATTTATGTAACGTTATTTTAGAAACCTTAACCCTAATTAATAATGGCATTTGTTAGTTGTTTTGGTTGGAATTTTTCAATATAAATTTATATGAATTACTATTTTTTGTTATTCAAAATTCATTTCTGAATGTAGAAATGGGTTTAGCATACTGAATTTTTTTTGGGTACTAGGATCATATAAAAATAATCACTCAAATCTACTAATCCAACATTTTTTAGCATGATTTCCAACAAATATCCCGTGAAAAAATCATGATTTAATAGAACCTTTAACCTACTTCATTAATGAAAACAAAAATGATCATTTTTATAATTTTAATAATTATGAAAAAGTGTTAAATTTTGTCCTCTTTTCTTTATATTATAATTTGTTTCTTGCATGGAAATTGCAAAAGTTATGGGATAATACACCAAAATGGAGGAAGAAGGTTTTCCCATACATATATAGAGTCACTCCAAAATAACGTATTATTTTTCACCAAATTTTATATTCATAATATTTTATAATTTATATTTTACATTGTAAATTTGAAATTTTTTGCAAAAGTATGGGATAACACACCAAAAAGTATTGGGATAGCACACCAAAATGGAGGAAGAAGGTTTTCCCATATATATATATAGAGAGTCACTCCAAAATAACTTATTATTTTTCACCAAATTTTATATTCATAATGTTTTATAATTTATATTTTGCATTGTAAATTTGAAAAAAAATAAAAATTGCATTAGAGTCACTCCAAAATAACTTATTATTTTTCACCAATTTTTATATTCATAATGTTTTATAATTTATATTTTGCATTGTAAATTTGAAAAAAAAAAAAAAATTGCATTATTTCATTTTAATAAGAGTTTCTTTTCCAGCAAATTTTATATTAATAATGTTTTATAATTTGATGGAAATCTATTTTAGAATTTTGTGTCCATCCTGTTTTATGACATGATCTAAATTTATTTTTTATTTTTAATTTCAAGTTAGTAATATAATTTTAATATTAATATTCTAATCATAAGTTGTCATTATATAATAAATTTTTATTGAATTTGTAATAGTAAATTAAGATTGTGGTGGTCAAATGGGAATTGGAATAGTTTATATATCATATTGCTATGATAGTGGTTTTCTTTAAAAAAATTGTGGACTAGTTGTAATACATGTTCGTTATATTTTGGAAGGGTGAGTGCACAAAGTTGGTGGATGATAAAGTGGTAATGGGGTGATTAGGAACGTGCACTTGCAAGAACAGGTGTGCATTTCTAGGAATGCACACACATTCGTGAGAAACACGTGTACACGAATGTATGCACGTTCGTAAAACAAATTGAAATAAAGAAAACACATGCGCTTTAGGAATGCACACACGTTCCTAAAGCACACACACATTATTATTAACAGGAACACACACGTTATTATTAACACGACGAACACACATTCCTCTTAACATAAAATATTCTCTACCCCCTTTCTCTCTCTCCAACCTCTGCTCCCTCACACACACTCTCTCTCTCTCTGCTCCCCTCTCCCTTCCTCCATATATATTCCTCTCT
>SNQJ01S0004648.1:19102-30225 GCA_010110895.2 Picea sitchensis | reverse complement strand
CCTTTGTCTCTTCCCACATATTCTCCCATCTCTCTCTCCCTTCCTCTCTTCCTCTCTCTCTCCCCTTCCCTACTTGACCCCCCCTTGGATTTAGGTTCGGGTTGACAAACCTAGTGGTTTGGTCTGCAAATACATAAAAACCTTCATTTTTATAAATTCCTCTCCATATCTATGTTTTTTACGTTATTTTTATATAGGCTACACAATTAAGTTATTGACAAAACTATAGACACAGACAGAGTTGGTTGTGTAGATTCCAAATATACAATTTTTTTTTAAAATAATAATGTTTACTATTTTTAATCTATTTTTGTCTTGACATATATCAAAATCTTATAATACATACCTCTCTTATTTTTTCTATAACTTTTTGTCGGCTTAACCATTTCTCGAATGAGTTATATGCGGCACTAGAGGACATCAATATCTACGATCTAAAAAAATGAAATTGTTTTGATCATGTTAAGACCCCCTTATCCTGCACGAACAAAAGACGTTGTAATTTTAGGGATATGTTTACTTTGATAATTTAAAACAATATAAAATTAATATTATAAATTTCCAAAAAATACATGACATAAGAGAAACGGGTTCTCTACAAGTATACAATTTTTTGGAACAAAATTTCATTGTTAAGGTAGTCAACACCTACACGAACAAAAACATATACCTTATATTTTGTTGGAAAAATAAGATACCACTATTAGAAAAAATAAAATTTGACATAGTTATTCACAATTTCTATGAATAAAAGTTGTATATCCGGAAAGCTAATTCAATTTCCTACATTTCATCTTCTTACACCATATTCAAATTCATTGTAAACGTACCTTGAATAATCCCTCCAAGTTAACATATTGTTGTTTTTCTAGGTTTTCATTGCCACTAATGCATCATGAGAGACCATCATTAACTTGCACTCACCCGGAAGACTAGATCAAATGTATGCATAAGAAAGACCAAGAAAAAACCTCTAGTTTTATACATGGAAAATCAACATGGCAATACACTAGGTGATGAATTGAAGGTAACATTTACAGTGTTGGAAGTGCAAATATTCAACAATTGTAGGAGTATAGGGTGCGCATATGCTAACTTGGAGATATTTTTGCAAAACATAAATACACTTTCTCCCCATAATCCCACCGAAAATATGTTGATTGGCATGATGTTGTTTTATATTTTCAATGCATGATATTTAACCCCAAACCATTTGAATGAAAATTTTACATAAGTTACATCGATGACAAGTTGACATTGGAATAACATTGATTAATATATATGGTTTTCATTAAAGCACTACAAGAAAAACACCATTTGGTGGAGGTTTATGCAAAACCACTTTTCACTTAGATCCATTTATAGAAGAGGTTTTTATCGGAGGTAGGCAAAAATATTCAATTCTCTAGGAGTATAGGGTGTGAAAAATATAAGTTGGAAATAATTTTGGAAAATAGAGATACGGTTTCTCCCATTGGATCCACTGAAAATATGTCCATTCACACAATGATGCTTTATATTTAAATGCATGATATTTTTTGGAATGTAGTTCAATACTGAGAGGGGGGGGTGAATCAATATTGATATCTTTTAACAATTATTAAATAATTATTTACTAACTTTATTGATCAATAAGAACTTTAGTAAATAACATCAATAAATATAAACTCAAAATACAAATTACAAGTTTTATATGAAGATTGATTTAGAACACCAACTCTAGGAGACAACAATCCCTTTGTTCAAGGCACCAACCCTAAGAAGCACCAACTCCCTTGATTTAGGGCACCAACCCTAGGAAACACCAACTCCCTGGTTTTATGGCTCCAACCCTAGGAAGCACCAACTCCCTTGTTTTAGGGCACTAACCCTAGGAATCACGAACTCCCTATTTTTACACTTTTAATTAGCAAAGGATACTAATCATTCCTTGCTCCTCCCTACCACCTTCACTTCATAAGTATCTTTGTCTTTCTTCTTTGGACTCCACACTTGATTCTTATCTTCTAATGTAGACTACAAAGACATCTTTCTTTCACCATACCTTTATGTTTATATAGTATTCCAAAATGTCTGAAATTGAACCATTGTGTCTTTTAATAATGAACCATTGCACCTTTTCATTTTATTAACAAAATAACAATAATGTTGTCATTTTTAATTAGGAACACAATTTCTCCTTTGTTTATCTCTTTACGAAAAGGCTCTTTAATTACATCTTTAACTTCATTTTCCTTGAATTCATAGTTATCTTGATCAGGTCTTTTATCCTTTATCAGTTGATTAGACATGATTCAACTCCTCTTATTTTAATCTCATGTTTACTGTAATCTCATATTAGATTTTGAACTCAGTTTCCTGATGCACTTTTCCTGTACCTGAAATGGACGATTTCCATATGACTAGACTGTTGTGACTTATGGTTTAGAAAAACATGGCACAAAAACTTGTACTCTGGTTGTTTATACATCGGGAAATTCTCAACCACTCAAGCCACAAAGTCGATTCAAAAAGTAATGTAGAGTCAACTACCTGGAAGTTTGAAATGGAAAAATGAGTCGGTCAAAATGCAAGTCAAAGTTCATCCAAGTCGAGGTCAAAGGAAATGCAAGTCGAAGTTTCTCATGGCTTGTTGGCTTCCCCAACAACCCCCTTCTTTTTATTTAATCAAAGTCTAGGGTCCCTCTAAATTTTACTTGGATTTTTCATTTGTTTCCCTTTGACTTGATTGGATTGGTATTGGTTTGTTGGAATTTGTTTCCCTTTTTTGGGACCTGAAAGATGGACTTATTTTTTGGAATGATATGAAATACAATGTGATTTTGGATTTAGTCCAGATATGTAAACTGTATGATGTGATTATTGTCATATTATTTTCATACTTTTCTGAGCATGAAAACATATATGCTATGAAATAGCTTTAGTTTATTCAACATTTTATGCTTTCATGTTATTCTTATATCTTTATGGTCCATCATTTATGGCTATCATAATTCCCATGGCTAATTAAACATACAACAAGTATCTGTACATTCTGAGTTTATGTTGAATGTTCGAATTTGTTATATCATTTGCAAGAGATTGGAGTTGATTCCATCTCTAGATTTTGAATCACATAAAGTCACATGAGAAAAATATTTGTCTTTCTGTTTCTTGTAGATTTTTTTCAAAACATAAAATTCCTTGAATCACTTCAGGTACTGTCATAAGATATTCTTTGCCTCTTGCCATATATTTGTTCTTGGCAAAGAGGTTATTGGAGCCTGCATTATACAGAATGAAAAATAGCTTAGTGCTTTTCTTTATCACTGATCAACAACATGTTAGTTACCCTTTTAATTTTTAGTTGATTTATTTATTTTTATGATTGAGTAACGATTCAACTTTAAATGCTTTGTTCATTACAGTTATATATTTTATAGATATTTTTCATTCATTTTGTTTTTTTGTGACTATTTAGTTGTAGAATAATTTTCTTAGCTTTATATCTTAATCAAACTTTGTTTCAGTAGTAAAACTTTCATTTTCACAAGGCTTTACACAAACCTTGTATATGTACATAGATATTGTATGTAATAAGGTTGTATGCTAGTTATATATTAATAGATAGGTTTATCAGTTAATGTACATAGTGGGATTGTATAGATGTATAGTTTGTTCCTTTCTTAGTTTACTTTAGTGTTTTAATTGGCTAATGGAGCCACAAAACCCGTTGGGGTAGGTTATTTCAAACGACTTGGGTTAAATAGACAACATTGAACCAGATCTTCCCTTCTCGTTGACGGAGTGTCATAAAATCCCGTCAATAGGGCGGGAGTCAGAGGTACTGTAAGTCGAAGTCGAAGGCAATGTAAGTTGAAGTTTATCGAGGTTGGAGTCAGAGGCATTGTAAGTCGATGTTGAAGGCAATGCAAGTCAAAGTTTATCGGGGTTGGATTCAGAGGCACTATAATTCAAAGTTTATCCAAGTCGAATTCGAAGGAAAATGAAAGTCGAAGTCGAAGGAACTATAATTCGAAGTTTATCCAAGTCGAATTCGAAGGCCATGCAAGACGAAGTCAAAGGCACTGTAAGTCGAATTCTGTCTAAGTCAAAGTTGGAGGAACTGTAAGTCTAATTTGGATTCCAAGGTAATGTTTAAACATAAGAACCTTTAACAATTTCTCGACATCCCGATGGTCGATTGATGCGACTGTGGAGTTCCACTGCTCTATGTTCTGCGTGTTTTTCACAAGTTCCCAACATCCGGATGGTCGATTGAACCGACTGTGGAGTTACACTACTCTACGTTCTGCATGTGTTTTGTGTTGTAATCTCTTCTGAGCTTCTGTTCGATCAATCAAGTTCATCCTCTTTTTGACATCAATGACAACACTGTCCAACATTATCCCCCTTTGCAATTGATGGCAACATTGTAAGAACCCTTTATTTTAACTTGGTAACTGGATTTTACTGTTGATCCTCCCCCTTTGATAGCAATGACAGAAGGGAATTTCTTTGCTCCCCCTAAGGTGATGTTCCCCTTTTCCATGTGCTCCTTATGATTTTGATTTTTTTTGTGAGGTATGGGAATTACTCCCAATTTTTGTCGAAGATTTTCAAAGGTACTTCTTTGTAGAGGTTTTGTGAACATATATGCAATTTTCTCTTTAGTATCAACATATTCCACTTTGACTACCTTTTGAGAAACTTTATCTCTCAGAAAATTGTATTTAATTAGGATATGTTTGGTTTTAGAATGCATGACAGGATTCTTGGAGATATTTATGGCATTGGTATTATCACAGTTCATAGTAAATGCATGATCATATCTAACTTGTAGGTCTTCTAGGGTTTGTTTCATCCAGATCACTTGAGTGTAGAAGGATACAACAACAATGTATTGTGCTTCTATTGTGGATAGTGATATGGAGGCATGTTTCTTACTTAACCATGATACCAAGAATTTTTCCAGATAGAATGCTCCTACACTATACTTTTCTTGTCATCTATACTACCAACCCAATCTGCATCAGTATAAGCAGTCAATGTAAAATCTTATATTTTTGGAAACCATAAACCAAACTCCAGGGTCCCTTTAAGATATCTGAATATTTGGAAACCATAAACCAAACTCATGTGAGTTTCTTTAGGTGCAGATTGGAATCTACCGACTACTCCTACAACCTGCAAAATCTTTGGTATTGTTGTTGTTGCATATAATAGGCAAACAACCATTTATATGTGCATGGTTTGGTATAATTTTGGTGAATCATTGCCTAGGCTTAGTTTGCATCCTGTGACCATGGGAGTGCACATGGGTTTATTGTCTTCCATTTGGAATTTCTTTTAGCATTTCTTTGATATATTTAGTTTGGGAAATGAATATTCCTTTATTTGTTTGATTGACTTATAAACCTTGGAAGAAATTTATTTCTTCTAGCATAAACATCTCAAACTCTTCTTGCATTTCAGTTGCAATTTTTTTTCTTAGTATGGTAAGATTACTTCCAAATATGATATCATCTACATATACTACCACAACAATCATATTTTTATATTCAATTTTGATGTATAGGTTGGTGTCAGTAGTCCCTCTCTTATATCCTTGTTTTTGCAGGTATTGATCAAGCCTCGAGAACCAAGCTCTTGGTGCTTGTTTAAGACCATATAGAACCTTTTTTTAGTTTGCACACATAGTCCTAATTTTCTGTTAATATGAATCCTTTTGGTTGCTCAATATAGAATTCTTCTTCTAGTGTTCCATTCAAGAATGTTAACTTGACATCCATCTCATAGATTTTGAAGTTTTTGAAGCATGTAAATGCCAGGAACATTCTGATGGCCTCTAGTCTTTCTATTGGGGAAAAAGTCTCTTCAAATTCAATACCTTCCACTTGGGAATACCCCTTGCATACTAATCTTTCTTTGTTCTTTATGATCTTCCCGTTTTCATTGAGTTTGTTTTTGAATATCCACTTGGTTCCCATCACATTCTTATCCTTGGGTCTTGGAACTAGTTCCCAAGTTTGATTCCTCTCAATTTGGTCAAGTTCTTCATTCATTGCCTTTATCCAATATTCACTCTTGCTATCTTCTGTAAATGATTTAGTTTCTATTATAGAAAGCATTGCCTGTTCTGAGTCAAATGTGAGTTTCCTTCTTGTTTCTACTCCTACATTTTTATCTCCTCTAATTTGGCTTTCAAGGTGATTCTTTTGAATCCTTTTTGATGGTGCTTTTGGTAAGGGTGTTTCTTCTTCATCCTTCTCTTCGTCAGTTTGTGGTTCATTCTCTTGTAGTTCTTCAATATCTTCTTCATCATCATTGGTTCCTCTCCATTTGTTATCATGAGATTTGATTTTTCTCAACTTGAGATCATCTATTTTCACATTAGCACTTTCAACTATTTTGTGTAGTCTAATATGATTATTATTTAAACACATTATTAGGTTAATCAACCAGTTAGTATGATATTCATGGCATCCACACTAATACAGTAAATAATGAGAACAAACCACATAACCAATAATTGAATGTAAAACTCTCACCAATCGATCAATCTTGTACAAGTTTGGTCAAGCTTGCCATAAAGATATTGCATAGTTTTTCTCTGTTTCACATAAAACTATTTAATGATTATGTTTGGGATTAAAAACTCTATCAAGCTTGGTGAAATTTTCTAACTTGCATGTTTTTTTATCAAGTTTGGATATGAACTTGCAAAAAATGAACCTTGTCAACATCACAAAACCTGAAATTGGGATTACAACAATGAGAATTGTGATTTTGTTCATTCAATTTATAGCATTATCAAATCCTCACTCCTTTGTTCTCCAAAATGACCATTCCCCTTTTTCGGATTTCATGCATCTTTATCTATCACAACTTTTCACTTTCTTCTTGTTGTTTCTAGCAACATTGACATCAATGTGACAATACTTCACAGTTTTTTTGAGAATGCCCCATAGCTCTTTTTTCTCGTGCCTCATCCCAAGCCTAAGATAAAGGAGGCATATCCTTTGTAGCATTAATGCTTGGAACAACATTTTTGAAGTTGGGTAGATTCTTAATAAAACTAAGGATTAGGTAACATATTTTTTGTTATCATCAAACTTATGCATTAGGGATTATGCTTTGACATCCCACTCTTTCATGTATTTTTGTATGGTTTGAGAGATAAAGTGAACAAACAATATCCTCAATAAAAATAACATACTTGGTGGGATAAATGAGTAATTTCCTTTAGTTTTTTGTTTCTATGGATCTTTGGAAGATTCAAATCATAAACATCTTAACTTAAATAATAAGCAAAGCATGTAGTCATGCTAGATTGTTATTTTCTTAGAGGCGTATAACACAAGTAGGGTTTTTCATTTTTTTTAACTATATCTGAAGTAAAATATTATATAAGGGGATGTGTCAAGGCAAGCAACAAAATCAGAGATTTTTTACAAAATTTAGACTCATATCCTATAGACTCACCTGATATTGACAAATTATAAAACATATATAACTTCCTAAAAAAATTCCAAGCAGTTTGATTGTAGATTTCTTTTACATGTCGCCCTAAAAAAAATATAACTTTGTAAAACATCAATTATAGATTGATTCATAATCATGTATCTCATGTACTCCATCACGCATTACAAAATTTCCTTCCACTTCCATCGTCACTGTGTCACGTCTATCCCATTCTTCCTCTGAATTCCCATGGCAAGAGAATACTAAAACTTGATTAATAGAGGTTGACTGTGTATGTTAGGGAAAAACCAACGACCTTAAAAAATGACACTCTATTTTGATATTGTCCATACACCGATTAATATTTTCTATTGTATGTTTCAAGTTCCCAAGTTTAACCATTACTTGTTGAAGGGTAGCACTATTGGATGTAATTAGTTCTTCATGACGACGTAGAATGTGTTTGAAATCATTCCAAGGAGGTTCCATGTTTATATTAAAAAATCCCCCAAAATAACCATACCATAGAATGCTATTAATTCCACTACCAGAGCTCGTCGAAACAAATGTAAGAGGGCGACCAGGGTTATCATGCCACATATACTCAATAAATCCCTCTTCTTGAATTAGCAATAGAATCAAGGGGAAATCTACCAAAATAACCATACCACACCCTATACATAGTCCACTACCAAATCTCATGGAACCATAAGAGAAAATAAAACCTCTATATTTAAAAGTGAGAAGGACAAATCCTTGAGAATKGAAAGAGACAAGGCCACAATAGATAAACTTGGAGACTMGGGGGAACTTGGTAAGTAGTTTATTTTTCACTGGCATTGAATGAGGAAAGCCTAGGAACCTTGAGCCCATGCACCGTGAAGCTCCGAGCACCATAGAGAGAAATCACAACATATCCCTGTCGTCTTATCCACATAGCATGATCTCACCTTCACCGTCACCGAATAGAATGAATTCCCCTACTAGAGCCATCCCCAAAGAAAACTTAAACTCACATAAACAAAATTGAATACTCCCATCAATTTTGAGGCCAAACAAATGCGTGAGCTGCCCATTCGCATGAGTCTTCACCCCTTCATCCTGCCACCTATCCCATCCAATAAATATACAATCCATAAGGTTATGGAATGGGTAGTGATCCTTTAGACCCATTGTTTAATATTTCTCCTTCTGTTAGGCTTGACCCCACCTTGACCCAACGATCTGCTTCGAAGTTATGCTCCTGCTTGATGTGGTACAAGCTATGATCTTCAAATTTATTGAGGAGGGATAATGTACGAGAGATTATGCTAATAATAACATTGTTAATAATAACATTGTTACTGAAGACATGCCTTTTAATGAGTTCCCTGATCACAAGCATGGAATCACCAAGAATGGTTATCTTCCGAATCCCCTTTTCTCTTGCAAGATTGACACCTTCCCAAAGGGCGTAAGCCTCAATAATGTTGTTAGAGGCCTTGTATTGTCCCCAAGCAAAATAAGAAACAAAATTTCCTCTAGTATCACAAATAATCCCCTCAACAATTGCTAAAATCATCACCCTTCAACAAAGGTCTCAAGATTTATTACAATTTCTTTCTTTCTAATGAGATTTAGAATGAACATGACTCCCATCGTTAAGTAGGATTGTGGTATGTTCAAAATATGAATATAAGTTGTAGTGCTCATGCATCATATGGATACATATATTACATCCTCTCTTAAATGGGTGTTCACAAAAATGTTTGATTTTGTGATTGTTTTTAAAGTCTTATATTGACATTTTTAACATTTTGAAATTCTTAAAAAAAATATGGTTGAATGTCTATGCTTTTTTATTATTAATGTATATATAACCCATCAAAATATTTGAAATTATAAATATACTTATTATTACTTTCTATTGAAATTTCAACTTATTTATTTAATTGTTGTTAAATTTTAACATTTTAAATAATTGCAAGAATATATATATATATTTTAAATATTATACAACCGAGTGGGTCTAATGGTTAAGAACATGCGTTTCCTTCTAGGAGGTCACAAATTCAAATCAAAAGAGGGTAAGGTATGTATACCTTCATACTTGTCCCATAAACAAGATAATCTCATACACCAATTTGATTTATATAAAAAATATATAATAATTTAAAATTAATTATATAATTAAAATTTTATCTAAATTAATTATATAATAGAAAGTTTATCTGATAAAATTTTATATGTTTCAAGAATTTTTTTATATGTTGAAACATTATTTTGAATCATTTTATAACTAAAATAATTAATCTAAAATATCAAAAATTTGTCAAAAAAAACTTTCACTTTGCATATGACCAATTTTAACCCAAAAAAAAAATAACTATTTAGTTAAGTTTGTTGTCTCTTTATTGGTTTATGATTATGAAAATGTATATATCACAATATCTTCAAATTTCAATATATAATTTACAAAGAAAAAATATTTTTAATAATTAAACTTTAAAAAATATCAACATATATTTTTAAAAAAACTTTTAAAAATAACTATTTAGTTAAGTTTGTTGTATTTTTATTGGTTTATGATTATGAAAATGTATATATCACAACATCTTCAAATTTCAATATATAATTTACAGAGAAAAAACAGATATTTTTAATAATTAAACTTTAAAAAATATCAACATATATTTTTAATAATTAAACTTTTAAAAATATCAACATAAATTTTTAATAATTAAACTTTAAAAAATAACTATTTAGTTAAGTTTGTTGCCTTTTTATTGGTTTATGATTATGAAAATGTATATATCATAACATCTTCAAATTTCAATATATAATTTATAAAGAAAAACAAA
Organism: Picea sitchensis; assembly: GCA_010110895.2. Classification (NCBI taxonomy): domain Eukaryota; kingdom Viridiplantae; phylum Streptophyta; class Pinopsida; order Pinales; family Pinaceae; genus Picea; species Picea sitchensis. The sequence goes on along the minus strand of SNQJ01S0004648.1, from coordinate 19,942 downwards.
GATTTTTAATAATTAAACTTTAAAAAATATCAATATATATTTTTAATAATTTAATTTTTAAAAATATCAACATGTGTCATTAATTTGGAAATGTGAAAAATGACGTCGATCGGCGTATATCAACCACTTTTATAAAGTGGTTATTGCTAGTTAACGACAGACATGCTTTGGGACTACCATTAATATATTAATACAAATATATTAATGTATAAATTAATTTAAAATACATTAATACAAAACATTAATGTATTTCATTAATACATTTAAGTATATTTCATATTTATGTAACAATTAATTAATGCATTAATTATACATTAATATGTTTGTATAATGTATAAATTAATGTAATAGTGTAATTTTAATGTATAATTAATGTATTAATAAAATACATTAATATAAAACAATAATGTATTTCATTAATACATTATTATTATATATAACATTTATATGATAATTAATTAATACACTAATTATACATTATTCTATTAATTTATACATTAATATATTTATATAATATATAAATTAATGTAATAATGTATAGTTAATGTATAATTAGTGTATTAATTAAGTATTACATAAATGTAATATATAATAATAATAATGTATAAATTAAAGTAATTAATTTACATGATAGTATAATGCAATTTACTAATTGATTATTTTGACATAACTCGGCGAAGTTTGTGTAAACTTGAACTGAGTATTTTGTTTAGTTCATTAATATGCAAACTTCAAGCACTTTCATGGATAATAATTGTAATAGTTAATGTATAATTAACTATTACTTTTATAAAGTAATAGTTAATTATACATAACTATTAAGTAGCATATAAAGTGGTT
>SNQJ01S0004647.1:200038-210604 GCA_010110895.2 Picea sitchensis | reverse complement strand
GAAATCTGTACCTTTTGTGTATGTGGCACATTATGTAGATCAAAGAATTGTTCCATCTGAAGTATCCATGTGATTGGGTCCTTGCCATCAAACTTCCTCATATCGATCTTAGGAACGTGGTTGGTCTTCAACCCAAATTTGGAATTTCTCCATTCTTGATTCACCTTCCTTGTGTCCTTTCATGATCTCCCCTTTTAAACCCTCCATCGTCTCTTATAGTTCATCTTTTGTTACTGTCTTCTTTTGTAAATCATTTATGTCCCTACACATTTCTTCACCTTCATCAAGAGTCCATGTAGGATTATCTAGAGGCTTATTTGATGTAGAAGTTCCCTTTTTTGGTGGCATGTTGGCCAAGTATCAATTTTGAACCTTGATTTTGAGGTGGTTCTGCTAGACAATATTTATTCTGCTATATCTCCAAAGTTTCGGCCCTTCTGGGTATGAAACTTTATTTTTTGTAGTTCTATGATATTTCTCCTCTGCAATGCCACAAGTCTGATCAAAATTGGATGTGCCAAGTGGAATTTACGGTAACTTCCCCACAACTTGCTGATTTTTGGCCTTTCAGGGAGATGTCACTTGTATAGCGTGCCCCGCACAAAATAATTGATATAAAATTCTGAAACTCATACCAGAAATACTATAGACTGTCCACTATCCAATGCAACCAGTCTCACTCAATTTGGATACTCTATAAATAATTTATGATTGTTTTACATGGAACATCGTCTTGAGACTAGTCAATAGGACTAGTCAGATACCCTATCTTCCACAGGGTGTATCTACAAATATAAGATGACCTAGAAGCTAAAAAATTTACCACAGATACCTTACTAATTTCTGTGAATATCCTCCATATTTTAGGGTTTGAAACGTTACAGAAAAAAATTTATAGCGAAAATTCCGTAATGGCTCAGTTCAAGATGATTCCAGAACCCTATCTTTCACAGGTTGTATCTCCGAAATTATAAGACCTCATGAGCTGAAATTTTAACCCAAAGTACCTTGATCTGTCTAATAAATATATTCCAAGCCATTCCTTCTGAAACATTGTAGAAAAAAAGTTATAGCGAAAATTCCAAGGTGTCTCAGATGTAGAAGCGAAACCCCAAGACCTTGAGCTCTGATACCATATGTTAAGAACCAAATATCAATATAGCATAGAAAAACCTCAGAATAAGTACTCAATGCCTTGAAAAAGAGATAAATTCAGATAATAAGCCTCTTTGAGGGGGCAACCTCCTTATGCCCACATAAATGTACAATTCCAAGATGACTCCAAATGAAAATGTCTCCTTGTATATATAGGAGACTAGGAGGCATAATTACAACTAATGGAATAAAGCCGACATAAATAAAATAACATTACTAATGTAATATGCCCCAATTAAGGGGTAATGAGCCAATATTAGGGCTTAACAGATAGACATTGACTTATGTGTCAATGAGAGGATTTATTGCATTGCTTCGTCGTCCATACATGGTCTGGGTCTATTCTCCATGGATGGCATAAAAGTGAAATATGGTGGACTTGTTGAGTTGATGAAGTATGTCGGATCATGCTACAACTATGGATATTGATTGAGGTTGGTCCAATATATGCCAATTATGTGGAGATATGCAGTCGTTGCAAATTATATACAACTAAAAGACAATGATCACAATAAAGGAGCGACAATATATATTGATGGAATGCCAAAGGCATCGAGGAGTATTGCAAGTCTTATTAACATTACAAGACCCAGGACAACAAGAAAGAAAACCAATTGTACATTTTAGGGGGGCTAAAGGAAATCAAATATTCATATGTGCAGTGAAAACAATAGTTGCAGGGGAAGAGTTGTTGGTCAATAAAAATTTGAATTGTATCGATGGAAGCACTACTATTATGGGGGTAAATATGTTCTACCAATATACCAAACTTGTAATTAATGTTTTCCTTTTTGTATCTTTAACCTACATTTTAATAGCTCATGCTTCTTAGATTATTTCCTATAATTCTAAAATTTCATGCATCTTATAATGTGGCAGGGTGATCGTGGGAAGGCACTAGCTAGCTCACAGTAGGCATAAAAATGATTTTCATATCAATTCTTGCTTACAATGATTGAATTAACATGTTTATTTGTTGATGTAAATGAGCACATCGTCAGAGAACGATGATGTGTGGGATGAAATACATGATTCCATCAACCCAGCGGTAACATTTCAAAAGGATTTAAGAAAGGAAAATAGGGAATTCATTGAATTGGCTAGGTCTAATACACTTACAGAGGAGAGAAAAGAAAGGATAGAAATTTTAAGGCAGGATATAGAAAAAATTGTGGTAAGCGCAATTTAAAAAAAAAAAATGTTTATGCGATATATTGATTTATGAAATTTTGTCAGATACAGTTATATGAGGAATACTCAAATGTTTTCTTTATATAGGAATTTTTGGATCTGACAATACAACCTAGTCATGAGGACATTGTTGGTAGTAGTGATGAACAAACCCCACATCATCCTAGCATGAGCCTCATACCTGCAAGGATATTTTCCTCTACATATGTGGCTTAGAGGATTGAAACTCATGGGGCCCATGAGACGTCTCCACCGTACATGCTAGACCAAGCACATGATAGTATACAAGGTAAATCTCATGATGATATTGGTTCTGCGTAGGCAAATCATTGTTATCCTGGGGAATCATGTATTCAAAGCTCAAGAACACTCTCCATCAAATTTTTGGTGGAAAATAACTTGTTTTTCTTTAAGATACAACAAATCCTAGGTATTTTTGAATATGTTAAATAGTTCCTACCATTAGATTGAAATCTACATATTTCATATTATTTTAGTCTAATTATCATTTTGTTTTGCATGAAGCAATATTTTTTATAGGACCTTGCACGAAAAAGATTTAGAGATTTTTGGGACCACCAATCACACACAATGGAATGCCCAGAATAAATATTTGAAAAACAATCTTATAAACGATATGGTTGGCATGTTTGGTGATTCATTCAAAAAGTATAAAATCACCTTGAGGGCCAGTACATATTTGAAATATGTCAGAAATCAATATAGAGTTCAATTGAAAAAGAACCTTAAGTATGATCATCCTCTGTCCATTCCTGAGAGGGAATGTAAGAATATATAGGAGGACACAAAGAAGAGTGCATTGAGAAACGAAGGGAAGACACTACTTGGCCCTGGAAGGTAATATACGATATTTTGAATTGAATATGTTGAATTTTCTTTAGTTCTACAAAAAACATTGTGATATCTTATAACATACTTGAAAATTTTTGTAGGCTCCCAGACATGTCAAAAGAAACCAAGGAAAGAATAGAAAAACATGGGCAACACAAACTTGGCCAAAGTGGTTAACTAAGATTAAAAGCTCAAATTGTAAGTACCAAATACTTTATTCATGTTATACATATCATCATGCAAATTTTATCTAATTGCAGCTAGTAAGCAAAAATCTTAATCCTATGCCATGTGATGCAAGGGGATACATTCAACACTGCCACCACCGAAGAAGATTTGATGATCCAATTCAAGTTAGGATTTCAATTTGCGGTGGAAAACTAACAAAGGAAGGGACAAAGACAATCTGACCCTTTGAATGAGTTGGTAAATAAAATGACAAGATTGTAGTTGTTGATTACTTGTCAAATATATTGATGATTGATTTAACCCGCCAATTAATGTTTCTATTTGTTTTAAGCAAGAAAACAATACTTGTTCATTTGACCATGGTGGAAAACAACCCCATGATACTAGTGGTTCACTGACCCATCACAATATGCATGTCTTTAAAATAAAATGTATAGTATGAAAATTTTAAATATTTCCTTCAAATGGTGTACTTATAACTTTTCTTGTTTCAATGGTATAACATGTAGATGAGGGTGCTCGGAGAGGAGAGGAACTGAATAAAATCCAATAAATGGTGTCGACTACTCCTCCAAGTAAAAAACATAGTAATGATATTTGTAGTAATGAAAGACTGCTATGAATAATAACTAGCCATGTCCTTTTAACACTTTTTGTTATTGTAGTGGACGCCCATGTAGTGCATCAACGTCCATGTCTTGCTACTAGAAGTAGTACAATGCTTGAGATGACCTATCATCTTCCAATAGCATAACATGTCCCAATAGATGAAGGTTGAGATAAAGATGAATGTGATGATTATTTACTCGTGTATTTTATCAAAAAGAAGAAACAAAAAAAGAAGTGATTATACATATTTTCAAGACAAATTTTATTAATAAAAATCATTGACTGTATACTTTTTTGTTTCTCTAGTTGTGCGTGAACCTTATATGTTTTGTATGATTGTACCTTCTTTCTTTCTTTCATTTACCTTTATTTTTTGTTTTTCTACTTGTTATTCATGATTGGGTATGGGGAATTGAGAGTGATGCGAGAACGGGGGCTTCACCTTGCTTACCAACATCTTATCATGTTCATTCATAAAGGGGGTTTGTAAATTGTGAAAAAGCAAAGTGAATATATTGTAGGTATTGGGGGGGGATGTGGGATATCAAGGGGTTTATAGGTATAGGGGGTATAAAAATGGGTATCTAGTAAAAATATGAGCTTCTTTTATTGGAAAGATGTATTGGGAGGGGGGTTCAACAACAAGATTTTGGGAGATATTTATCAATATATAGTGAAATTAGGGGTATTATTTAATATTCTATGAATGAAGGAACTATGTCACACGTTTATAGAGTGAAGACGCCATGGATGTGATGGGGGGAGGGGACAAATGAGCTTCCACCTTCACATGGTTGGTCTTGTTTAGTAGAGAATAAATTATTCTTGAAACCAAGAGGAGCTCATTCATGAGGTATCTCCCTTTAGTATTTATAGAGAGTCATACATGTTTAATTATTATTCAATCATATAATGTTTAATTATGTTTTTCAAATGAAATCTCATAGATGTTTATGTTAAATTTAGAGAAGCTATTAAGTTTATTTTCAATTTACTAGATAACAATAGCATAGGTAGGATCACTGAGAGAAACACAATCACAAGATACACAACATTTATCCTAGGAAACCCTCATCGGGGAGAAAACCTAGAAAAACTTCCTTAATATAGATTGCCAATACAATGCCAAGATAAAAGACCAAACACTAGAGAATGACTAAGACTAAGAAATGCACCTCTCTCTTCCTTCTTCTCCCAATTGCAGCTATCTCCAAACTTGCGCACTTGTTGAGTGACTTGAGTGAGTGAGATAATGAGGCACCTTCCACTCTTATTTATACTATCTGGCAGGTGCTAGGGTGGTGTCTCTTCACTTGGAAGGGCTGACCTCTTCACTTAGTGGCTAAAACCAATTTAATTAGGCTCGAGGGTCAACTTCTTAATTAGCAGCATATAATTAGGGTTTGACCAATCCACAAAAGGGGATTTGGTCTAATACATATCTCAACGTGATCAATCCACAAAAGGGGATTTGGTCTAATACAAATCCCGACATGATCAATCCACAAAAGGGGATTTGATCTATAAGATAATAACTCAATAATAGTAGAATATTCTTCACATTTACAATATTTCAACACTCTCCCTTAACAACAAGCGTATTCTACAATTCAACATCATCAGAGAGAGAGGAAAGAAACATCATCATCTTCTTGAACACTTATTGGCATATCTATAAATCATCAAAAGTTTTTATCATCATCAATATCATCATCCGCAGCATGGAGTTGGAATGGCATCATTAGCATCAACATCAATTAGTATAACACTAATACATCATCATCCTCAATAAAAACATGAGGCTAATACAACATCGTCAACAACAACATCATTAGTACGAGGTTGATACATCATCAACAGAAGCATCAATATCATCACAGCATGAAGGCGAGAGCAACAACATCAACACATCACAAACATTGGAGCAACAATAGTATCATAGCACGAAGGTTGGAGCAACAACATCAACATCATGGGGAAGCAGAATGAGGCAGGTGTATCAACAATATTTTGTGGTACTTTGACAGTCCCTAGGGATTTTTCCAGGAATCATAAGATTCCCTAGGATATAAAAACCTAATAGAGCTACCACGTGGTACTTTGACAGACCATCCTTACCATACCTTCAAGATATTCCTAGGAATCATAAGATTCCCTAGGATTATAAAAAAATCCTAACGGGGCTACCACTATTGACCACAGCTAGCATATACATGCATAGGTACTCTGAGAGACAGTCCTTACCAGACCTTCGGGATATGTCTAGGGATGATCAATACCCTAGGATATAAAATCCTAACTAAGCTACCCATTGTTGGTCAGGAAACCATAGTATCATCAACATCACTCCCCCTTTCGAGGGAGGTTCTTTCAGAATATACCAAGCTTGTCTCAAAAGTGATCAAACTTTACACGAGACAGAGGCTTGGTCAACACATCTACAACCTGCTCATATGTGCCAACATATTGGCTCTTAATAGCTCCCCTCTGCACCATATCACGAATGTAGTGATATCGGATTTCTATGTGCTTCGACTTGTCATGGAACACAGGGTTCTTCGTCATCTTTATGCAACTCCGGTTATCACATAGAATCAAGGTTTCTTCCATCTCCATATCAAACAGACCTGTCAACAAATTTCGAAGCCATATGTCTTCACAACTGGCAGAACATGCAGCAATGTATTCCACTTATGTAGTGCTGAGAGAAATACTGGATTGCTTCCTACTCTGCCATGAAGTCATGGATGACTCCAAACTGAAACAACATCTTGAAGTGATATTTCTATCAGAAATACTTCCAGCCCAATCTGAATCAGTCTAACCAATCAGTCTGAAGTCGTGATCTCCATTATAACAGAGACCAAAGTCCAACGTACCCTTAAGGTATCTCATCACATGTTTTGCAGCAACAAGGTGAACACATCTAAGCTCTACCAGATATTGACTCAAGGTATTCACAACAAAAAATATATCTGGTCTAGTATTTGTTAGATACATCAACGATCCAATGATCTATATGTACAATGTAGCATCAACCAATTCTAACGAAGTATCAACTAGGAGCTTCAACTTTGTTTCCATGGGTGTGTTCATGGATTTACACTCCAACATATTGAACCTCTTCAATATTTCAACTGCATACTTCCCTTGGTTAAGGAAGATATTCTCTAGGTTCTGCCAAACCTCAATACCTAAGAAATAGTGCATAATGCCTACGTCTTTCATCTCAAATTATGCAGTGAGCTTCTTCTTACAATCAGTGATGAGATTTTCTTCTCCATTTAAGCATAAGTCATCAAGAAACAACAACAATATAACTGGCTCATCATTCATAACCTTGAAGTAAAGGTTAAAATCAACTTTACTCTTGGTAAAGCCCAAGTTCATCATGAAACTGTCAATTATGCCATACCAAGCTATGGGATCTTGCTTCAATCCGTATAGATCCTTCTTCAACCTGCAGACATGAGTCTTTCTATCTTCAACTCCAAACCCTTGAGTTTGTTCTATATACACTTCTTCTTCAATGACACCATTTAAAAGGGTTGTTTTCACTTCCATCTGGTGTAACTTCCACTTCATCTTGGTTGCAATAGCTATGATGGTTCTGATAGAAGTGTATCTGGCTACAGGACCAAACATCTCTTCATAATCAATGCCTTCCTTTTGAGAAAATCCACGAGCTACAAACCTTGCTTTATATTTTTCAATACTTTCATCAACAATATTTTTTATCTTGTATAACCATTTGGAAGATACAACATCTTTTCTCTTCATTCTGGGAACTATTTCCCATACATCATTCTTTAGAATTGATTGGTATTCTGTTGTCATGGAATTTCCCCATTCTTTCTTCTGAATGGATTCTTCAAAGCAAGTAGGCTCCTTCTCTATGAGAACACACATCAAAGCCATATAGCTGGAGAATGGATTAGTTTTCTTAACTTGTCTCATAGTTCCTTCTGGGGCACCATACTTCTCTCCATATTGAATAAGTTATCTCGGCCAAGCTGGATTTCTTTTGTGAGAGATCGTCATCTGGGGAGTTCTTGAGATTCTATCATATCATGATCTTCCTGAATCTCATCATCAGGGGAAACCATGACTTCCCTCACTGGTTCTACAACTCTGGGAGCTACAAGTTATTCTTCATATACTTCTTCAAGTTGGCATCTCCTTGATTTCTTGAGTGTTTCATCTTCATCAAAGGTTACATATTTGTTGATCTCAAAATGATGGTAACCTGGTATGTAAATTCTGAAGGATTTTGAGACCTCACAATATCCAACAAATATTCCCTTCTTTGTTGAAGGGTCTTGCTTGGTTCTCTTCTCTTTCAGAATGTGTAAAAACACTGGACAACCAAATATCTTGAGATGGATTACTTCTGGCTTCTTTCCGAAGAACATTTCTTCGGGGGTTTTGAACCCAAGTGCACTATGGGATAAAAAAAAAATTACATACACTGTCATTCTTGTTGCTTTTTCCCATAAGTGCATTGGAAGATCTTGATCATGGATCATATTCTTCATTGCTTCCATTATAGTTATGTTCTTTCTTTCTGCTACACCATTTTTTTGAGGATTGTAGGGAGTGGTAAGCTCCCTCTTAATCCCAACATCTCTGCAAAATCTTACAAACTTTTTTGAGGTGTATTCTCCTCCATTATCTGACCTGCATATCTTGATATTTCTTTCAAATAGATTCTCTATCAAGGCTTTGAATTCCTTGAATTTTCCAAACACTTCATCTTTTGAATTTAAGAAGTAAACCCAAGTCTTGCAAGAATAGTCATCAATAAATGACACATAGTATACATACCCACTAAGAGAGCTTCATGGCATGGGGCCACATACATCTAAGTGGATGAGCTCCAAGACTCCTTTTGTTTTATTGTCACTCTTCAAGAAAGGATTATTTATGTTCTTTCCTTGTGCACACACCTTCATGATCAACCTTGAAATCTGGTAGACCAGTGATTGCATTGCTCACATATGGTAAGGCCTTGTATTTTATGTGAGCTAGTCTTGTATGCCAAATTTCACATGGACTCTCAGTAGAGTGATTCAAGGTTGCATCTGAGTGACCTTTTAACTTGTACATTCCACCTTCTTCTGTTCCAATAACAATTTCATCTTCTATGGTTTTTCCTTTAGGACACATAAGGAGTTCACCATCTATGAATGCAAACCTGAAACCTTTCTTATTTAGAGATGATATAGAAATAAAATTATTCGTCAAACCTGGTACATTTAATACATCTTTCATCTTCATTGGGGTCCCTGGATCAAGTTTGTAATTGGACTCTCCCAGTACTCCTTTGATAGGGTACTGGTAATCATATCCAAGTGTAACTTTCTGGGGAAAGTTCCTTTCTGTAACGGTAGAGAGAATGTCTCTCTGACCTTTCATGTGCTTGGAAGCACCACTATCTATGAGCCAAGTATCCTCACTGGGTGAAACTGATCCTGAGAGGGCAGAGATTAAGACATAGTCTTCAATCTTTTCTTTAATCATCTTTGTGGGTGGCTCATCATCTTCAACTGCATGGGCATGGTGTCTTTTGTTATTTATCTTCTTGTATTCTTCTCTTCTAGTTGGACAATTCTTAGCAATGTGTCCCATGTTGTCACAATGGTAACATTGATAAGATGATAAATCCTTTTCTCTTGTTTGACCTTTTTGAAACTTCTGGAATCTCCTTGGAGGGCGATATTATTTATGGATGAATCTATTTGGGGAGTGAGATTCCTTATGTAGGTGGGTCTCCTTCTTGAAGTGAGACCTTATCTTTCCTCATTTATAATGAGCATCTAAGGCTTTATATTCATCCCTTAATAGTATTGCTTCTCGTTTAGCTACTCTTGCTTCTTCTTGAACACATTCTTCCCAAAAACTGTCAAATTGTAGTTTCTCCTTTCTAGCACAAATAGTTTGGATGAATGCATCCCAAGGTCTTGTGAGACCATTATGAGTTGTCAATATGAGTTAATATTCATCCAAGTTGTCTCCAATTTCTTCTAGTTGTTCCTTGAATTGAGAAACCCAGAGATATAGTCATGAATGGTTTCTCCTATCCGCATATTTGTATTCTTGAATTGGTTTCTCAGATTCATCTTCTGGTTGATATTCCTTCCTTCATACATTCAGGTTAGTGCATCAAACATTTATTTTGGAGTATTATTAGATGCCACTTGAGGGATCAAGTGATCTTTAATAGAGTCTGCAATGATTCTTTTGGCCCTAATCATATCCTTATGGTACTTTGCTTTAGTTGTAGCATCTGCGGGTTCTGGTACATTTTCCTTGATGAATCTTGCAAGGTCATTATCTTCAAGAATGAGTGAAATCCTATACTTCCAGGCACATAAGTTATCCACAACTTCTAACTTGTCAACAAGATTGGTACTTGCATACATCTTGACCTGAAGCTAGGAAAATGACCAAAAATTGAAAGTGCTCAGAAATTAAATATGAACTTACCAGGAGGTGTGCTTGGTTGAGGCAAGTAGCCTAGTGTAGTCTATTTTCTGAAAATCCAAATTTTACCCCTTGAAATTGACCCTG
>SNQJ01S0004647.1:188946-200028 GCA_010110895.2 Picea sitchensis | reverse complement strand
TAGGGTGGTGTCTCTTCACTGGGCAGGGCCAACCTCTTTCACTTAGTGGCTAAAACCACTTTAATTAGGCCCGAGGATCAACTTCTTAATTAGCAACATATAACTAGGGTTTGACCAATCCACAAATGGGAATTTGGTCTAATATAAAGCTCGACATGATAAATCCACAAAAGGGGATTTGATATATAAGATAATAACTCAATAATAGTAGAATAATCTTCGCAGTTACAATATTTCAACAATTTAGTTATTATTTAGTCATTTAACCTATTATTGTCTTTGATAAATCCAGGTTTGAAGGGCGGTCACCTCTATGATCCACAACATGTTTCTAACAAGGTACACATCATTTACTTCTCTTGCATCATTAGTTAGTTACATTGTGTAGTATTTACTTCATGCATCAGTTAGTTACATTGTGTAGTATTTATTTCATCCTTCAAGCTATATCCATGCATAGACTAAGGAATTTGTGGACCCATTATGAACTCATAAAAGGCCATTGGCCAGAATGAATAAACTTGTAATGCATTTTTCTCTAAGGTTTTCTTCATTTTTGTTATTTATTGTCTATTTTTTGGGTTAATATTTTTATAGGTAGTGCACTTCCCTCTTGTGACTAGTTTTTCAATTTAGAACGGTCTCCACTCTCATCCTTTGATATTAGAGAAGACAGTTGAGACTTTCTCCTTCAAAATTATTGTTCTTTGGCTCTGTTCTCCACCCATAATTCCACAGTGTTTGGTTCTCTAATTCTTTCCCTCCACCCTAATATCACTTGGGAGCATATTTTAGATTTGGTTCTTTGGAGAATCACTATCCCACCGAGATCTCCCTTGTCATTATTTTTAGGTCAATAACTTCATCTTTCAGTACCAACATCCTGGGATCTTGTGGAGGTCACTCTCCCACCCCCAAAACATTGCATTCAAGCATCCCATATGCTACCCCTTGGCTCAATCTAATTCATGGCACCCTATATGTCTCTTAGACTAAGGTTTTTGGGTCTCCTTTTATCATGATGACTAGTGAAATTTCATCCTCATACGAGTTAGAATAATCTCTAGATAGCATGGCATAAGAAATAGCTAGCACCCTCCATGAATACTCAAGAAGGAAACCTTATACTTACACGTTTAGTTGGACACATGAATCACCTTAACAAAAATGGTGGGAAAATAAATGGAGAGTTGTTGGATTCATGGATTTGCATCCTTAGTGCATACATTTAGAATTTCCCAAACATCGCAGAGACTCAGTTGTTACTCCTTTCCAACAACCACTTAAAAGGTGTAACTTAAGCTTGGTGGAAACCACAAAAAACAACCCTTAAAATTTACATTAAACTCAATGATGAGACTTCTTCCAAATCTATTGCAAGTTCATTACTACTTGGAACACCTTTTTTGAAGCATTATGACAATGTTTCTATACTCTAAGTTATTTATCCAATATGATGTGTAGGTGGTTATAGCTTCATCAAGTGCCCGACCAAAACATCCAACAATATATTGAAGTCTTCAAAAACTTCGGATTCAACAGATTCAAAAACCAATTATGAGGTACTTATTCTGAAATTTAATTTTGTTTGTGAGTTGTGTTTTTCTATGAAGTTACATTATTTAAGAGAAACACCCTTGACCAAGCCTTAATATATTCCCTAGAAATTTAATGTGAGATTGACAGACACCCTTTTTTCCTCTCTCTTGTAACCATAACCCTAACCCTCGGCCTCACAACCCTAATACTACTTTTGTACCTCAACCAACCCACCCTCCAAAGACTAATTTCATCGGCCCTTCCTCCTCTCACCCAAATCAATGGTGTCTTTTCCATAAAATATAATCACATTTTGTTGCAGATTGTTGTGCATTAAAACATCAAGACACATCCAAAGAATTGTACAATAAACAACTGACCCTAGACTGTGCAGATGCCCCACCATCCCCTACTCCTCAACGGAAACTCGAATTTATTCATCTCCTCAATCCTACCACTCTAGAGCCTTCATTACTCTTAATGATGAAATAAAATATTACCAAATCTATGGATCTTCTTTTTACTCATAATTGCTAGGTTAAAAATCAATTAGCCACAATCATCCTTGACAACAACAATAAAAAAAAAACTCATTTCCCATAACCTTATTGAATGATTGCAACTACCAACCACAACCCATCCATCTCTATATTATATTAGTTGGGTCTAACAAATTGACCCTCACATGTTGTTAATAAACATTGCATAGTACATGGGTGGGGTGCCACTTCGCACTAGGAGGGGGATAGATGGTAGGAACAGAAGGCGAGGGGAGTTATTATCCCAAGCCTCCACCCCCGACATAATAAATCCCCATGGCACACACTAGGAAGAGAGTTAATTCAGTGCACCTAGCGGAGCTCTTGGGAGAGAAATCTAGCCAGGCCACCAGTACTAGCTGCACACAGCAGTCTCGTCGGCCTTCAATGGCGATGGGAGAGGCTTCTATGGCTCCTAGAAGCGTTAAAGCTAACCCTGGCGCACATTTATTCATGTTTCATACCTGCTATGACCATTGCACAGATATCCTCAGCCCTCCTGGATGCATAATTTGCATTTTTTGTGTCCTCCTGGCCTCCTTCTTCCATTACCGCTCCCCCACCACCTACTCTCATCCCCTCCACCCCCTGGTTCCTCCCACCATGCAATGAGAGAGGGGAAATCCCAGGTGAGGCACTAGAAAAATGAATGCCCTCACCCGAGCCACCAAACTTACAGCCTCTCGACGAGCCATAATTTCTCATTTCGGTCGCCCCCATAGCCACTCCAGGAGCACTCAGACGAACCTACACGCTCCAAAAATGGAGACCCTGCCCCCCTCATCTCAGCCTCAAAATTCCCTACGCACTCCAAAAATGGAGACCCCGTCTTTCCCGACGCATTCACCATCGGTGCCTTTTCATTTTCAAATCAGCACTTTGAAGGGAGAGGCGCCTCTGCACCTCGGCCTCATTACTGTCAAAAAGGAGGTTCCACCTCCAATTCTACATCTAGGTCCAATATCGGTGAACATGATAGTGCCACCCTTAGAGGCGCGCCTCCCCAAGGCCATTGCCACCAGTCTTCCTTCCCCCCTATTTCTCAAGCTAGGAGAGACTTACTATGGGGATGGAAGTTGTATCGTGGAGGAGGACATCCCCCCAAGCTGGCAACTGACAGTTGCAGGGAAGGACTCAATTGCAGAGGATGACTCAAGCATGGAAAAAGAATAGAATATCTCTCACTTTTCCTATCATCTGGAAGAGGAACATCTTGATCTCCTCTTTGACATCCAACAATGGCAGGATGAATAGGTGCATGGACAAGGGATCATCAATCAATGACTGGACTTTTTGTTTGAGGCATTCATAGAATCCCCATCCGATCCTGCTTCCCAACTTGCAAGAAGAGATTCACCCCGGCTTACACCTCTCATGGACATCCAAGTTCTCCAATGGCTTGACGTGACTCACCCCAGGTCCCAATTTTTGTTTGTTAATTACAAATTTAGAATGGACAGTGATAAGATAGTGTTCACTCTTTTTTTTGGCTGTGTAATTCTCTTAGTTATGGTGGCACTGAATGAGGTCAGCCCTATGCTAGTTAGATGGAACAGGGTTCCTATAGAAACTATCAGTCCTCTGCACAATTTTTGTAAAAACAAATTTCATCCATGATAGACACATCAATGCTTGGAGCCACTTGTTCTGGTTTCCCTCATGTGGCAGAATAGGTGGCTGCCACGCATCACACAGATGTATACTTGTGATTTAATATAAGGTCCTTCTTTTATTTACCAAAAAAAAAATAAACATTGCACAGTAACTTTTTCTACTAGCCCCTTCAAAGATATCGTTGAATATGGCATCTCTCCATTAGACTATTTTGATATTCTATTAGGAATCTCATACGAAGGTCAACACAATCCTTATACAATGCTTTCCATAATTCCTATAAGTTATTAAATATGGTAAAACATATGAACTAACCTCTATCGATGTCCCTCTCTCTAATCGAGTTGTTTTTCAACCAATAAGCATGCATAAAAAAAATGATATGTTATCCCACCCAACACACCATTGCATCAAGCTCCACCTTAGACTCTCTCCTTAACTTACCGATGGGAATCCCACTCTATACATGTACCTTACATTCCTATCACTAAGATACCTTAGCACTTTATTATCCATTCATAAACCCTAAACCTAGCTCATGTTCTACCCTCTTCTTTAGCATAGCCTATGCACCATATAAACTCCTATATTTATCCACTACCCATTTTCCTTCATTCCCTTTGTACCCACACTCCTATACTCTCACATTTCACAAAAAGAATCCCTATAGCATACTTGACAACACTTTTACAAATCTCAACAAACCAAGCACCATCGGATTCTTTATCTTAGGACCATTCTCTAAATATATATACATGCATAGGAGCCACACTACTTTTGGATGAGGACACAACTCAATATTCCATCACAAATCCACCACAAGGTGCACACTTAACCACAACAATAACACATTGTGTGATTTTCTTACATGTTATTACTATCTTTCCATGGGTAACCACACACTTCATCCACTTTCCATCATCTCATGTATCACTTTGATATATAGCATATGGATTGGATAACAAAGTTTCTTACACACATGACAGATCATTGAAGATCATTTCTACATACAGGTTGCTACCATGTAGTACGCACTCTATGTTGGGTGTAGGACATAGTTACATGCCTTCATACTTCAACATTTGGACACTAATTGGGCATCTCCATACTCCATACAAGGATATCATCCAGAATGATTAGTCACATTGTCATAATCCTTCTACAAGCTTCCAAATAATTCATTCTATGCTTACAAATTTCCCAACATGATTTTGTCTAGATCAACCCTAGCCCTCACCACATAGTTCTACTAGGTTATTTATGTTGTCTGCAGCGACTCATGTGGACAACTTAGTGGCATTACAAGTTTTCAAATTCTTATTATATTTCACTTTCTATGACCCAAGTGCTTACCAATACCTACACCATGTATTCCATCAGGGATATCACCCACTTCATGTCTCTTATGTCATTGTACACCCAGGTTATCCTTCACCAATGTCTCCATAACTCTACAATCATGAGATGAATCTCTCAAATTGTTGTGCCAACAATTTCCCCTACTACCACTTCATACTAGCAAGCAAGAGCATAGTCACAATAATGTTGTCCTTCCCCTTATCATGGATGTTGGACATAAATCAAATAAAGGCTCAACACAATAGTTCAGGCCAACTTTCTTCCTACTAGGAACAAACATAATAGCTACCATATTATTCTTTATTTTCAGAGATTATGCAGATCATCTAATGTGTTTTTCATCTATAACGCCAACACAATATTTCCCAATGTTGGGTGTTTCTCTCTAAAAAGTAAATTCTCTTGTCCTAGTACATATATTCATCCTTGAGTAGCCCACAACTAAATAGACAAATCTTCATGCCAGTGTTTTCCCTCCATTTTATAGTAACAACACATAGCTCTCTCAAATTATTCTAGCAAGACACTCAACCTCACACATAGAAACCCTCAACAATAGATACAACACAACACTGACCATTGTATTAGCATGGTACCTTTTGCATGCACTCTACAACTTCCCAAAAACACACCATACCCACTGCATCAGTTTGACATAGTACCTCTCTTTTTTATAGTCTCATTCCTAAACAAGGATGTTTTTTAACTAAACCAATAGGACCTACTATGACATAGGAGACCATACAGACTAAAGGGTGCACCTCACCAGAAAATAATATGAAATTGGCTAATCCAGATCCTAAAAGTTTGCATCAAATGGGATTTTGGCCAATATTTTAGTAGGAAATATAATCTATTGATAGAAAAAAAATGTTTTTAGGCTCATCTACCTCAATAGTCAAGCAACTATGATTTATCTATCAAATAAGAAAGGATTGTCAATATTGTATTCAAGGTAGTCTAATGATCAAATCCTCAATATCAGATCATATAGTAGACAAACAAAACCAATACAATTGGCATGTAATTTTGTATTTGTTTTCTTTTAATAGAATTTTTATTTATTTACCAAAAAGGAGATAAATTTGGATGGAATTGTTGTTTCCCTTTTCTTGATTCCAAAAGGTATTGTCAAAATTACCCTTAGGGACTATCATGTCATTCAAAGCATTTCATATGTCAAATTTTAGTATATAGTTGGAGCAAGCACTTAGCCTCTATGATAGTTCAAAATTTCTTATAGAGGTGCAAGGTATTGAAGATAGTTACAAGGCATAGGCAACAGTATGTATGTGAAACCATGAAAAATAAAGATAAGGATAGTTTTAATAATGTCCAATAAAAGACCACAAAAGTAGGTCAATGGGACTAGAAGAGTACAACCAATGTAATACAAATTGGGAGTACCTAAGAAACTCCTAAAGCTACACTAACAACAAAAGGAAAAAAAATGTAAGAACATAGTAGAAGGGCCATCTCAAGTAAAGAAAAAAATTGAGAAATAAGATTAATACATAGGAGAAAACCCATAAAGAACATGTAGTCGGGTGTTGGAATTGAAACTAGAAGCCAAAGTTGAAAGAGGGAGGAAAGAGGAAGAAAATCATTCTCATCCAAGTCCCCAATCACAATGAAAGGACCAATGCACTATCTAAGAAGTGTTAGGATATTTAGACACTTAGGAGTTAGTTAAGATCTACTTGGTATAATGTGTCATTAGGTAAAAGTGTGTTTCTTTAGTATGCATTAGTATGCATTTGTAGTTAGGAAATACGACAATCACGATATGTTCTCGACATAGAGTGATATGACGGCTCATATTCTCCTCGATCTTAACAGATACATTGATCTATGGCTTAACACCCGATTGATCCATTATCTCTATTTAAAGAGCATGGAGGGTCATTTATAGAGGATTGATTGTGAGAAACTCTCTTGTAAAATCCCTCTGTAATCTTTTTTTCTTTTGCATTAATAAACTGCTCCAAGTGGTCGCGTTAGTTGGGGGCGTGGATGTTTCCCTGTAGGGGTTTTACCACGTCAAAAAATCAGTGTGTTGATATTTGATATGGTTGTGTGAGTGATTACTAAAGGTGTTCGTCCTCTAATGGAATACCTGTGTTTCCGAACACGGTATTGGAGCTTGTTTGAAGACTTGCTCTCATTGTAGATCGAGATCGTGAAGCCGAGTTTCCTCATCTCTAGTTTCTACCATTTATGTACATTTATAAGCTAACAAGATTGTTCCATTGCGTTTGGAGCGCTTGTTTCAGTCAAGAATGTTTTTCTTTTCACTCAAAAAGGTTTATGTTTGCCCAAGCTATGACCTTTTCAATCAAATCCGGAGGTATAAAGCTTGAATACACCCTTTTAAAATTTTTGCAGAGTATTATTTCGGTTTAATGTTGTTTTTTTTCCGAGTTGCTACTCTTTTATATCTACGTATGCTCTTTTCCCCGTTCCCTGTGTGATCTCGGAAAATCAGAAATAGATAGGAAAAGGTGCATTTTTCGGGTAAGCTACCCGAGATCTAACCCTTGTTGTCATCGAGAATCGAAATTTTTTTCTTGTGTGAAAAGAGTTTTTTATGATCATGCTCACCAAGGTCATCTTCTTCAACAACAACAACAACAATCCTCCTTCTAAACAATATGGTATGTTTTGCTAGCTCACTTGGTTAAAAGTTGTCTTATTAAGTAAGAGGTCTTGAGTTCAAGTCTTCTTTTTTTTTACTTTTTTTTTTTAAGTTCATGCATCCATTGTAAAATGTATTTCACTTCAAGTATAAAAGTGAATCACTATAAATGGTTTTAATATTTTATTTTAAATTTATTTATTTTGCATGCAACCTTTTTTTATAAAGTAACTTCATTGTAAAAGTGATCTCGCTTCTTTTTTATAAAAGTGGGTCACTTCATAAAGCAACTTATTTGTAAAAGTGGGGTTATTTAGAGGGGTATCACCGTGTGGACCAAATTTTTCTTTCCACATGGCTCTTTGGTTACCGTTTATGCTCTTTGGTGCCGGTTTTTTTAAACTGCCTACTTTTTTGAGATCTTTCCATCTAGATCATTAGTTTCAGTTTTTAAATCCATATTATATGCATATTTAATATGACTTCTTCCAGTGATATTTTGTTTACCAACACCAACTACTTCCAATGGAAATCCCATATGGAGGATTGATTAAGAAGTAAAGGCATGTATCATATTACCTAGGGAAAGGAAAAAGAACCCACTGATGATGAAAAGAAAGTCAAATGGGCTAATAGGAATGACAAAGCACATGGACTGATCAGAATGTCCATATCTCCTGATTTAAGGTTCCACCTTCAAGAAATTGATGACCCCGATGAAGCTTGGGAAAAGTTTGAATATGTGTTTGGTAAACCCAATATTATTCGAGCACATCAGTTAGAAAATCAAATATTGACTTTAAGTCCAAATGATTTTTCTTGCATTGAAGAATATTATCTAACTTTAAAACACTTAGAATTTTATGTGAAGAATGTAACATAAAGTTGGAGGAAGAGCGTTGCATTTATATTAATCTTTCTAAGCTAGGTAGTGCATATTCTGTGTTTGTATCTACCTTTTATTCCATGAGAGAGGCTCTAGGGAAATCTTATCAAAAAAACACTCTTGAGTCCTTTTGTGATGCTTTGATTAGAGAGAAAGATAAGCTTGTACAACTTAGAGTCATCAACACTACATGTACCTCCAACAAAGCTTTAGTAGCCCAGCAGAAAGATAAACCAAAGAATCCCAAGAAGCAACATCCTCGCCACAACAACAACAAAAACAAGGGTCCCAAACCCACTCAGACACCGTCAACTCCTTATGGTGACAAATTATCAAAATCTAAAAATAAGAAGACTAACAGACATTGCAATTTTTGTAGGAAAGATGGTCATGATGAGTCCAAATGTTTCAAGAATATGGCAGCTTTAGAAGCAGCAATGAAGAATCACAACATCAATATTGATTCTACTACTTCTTCTTCTTCTCATGGACATGCATTTTAAAGTTCTATTTTCTCCTTCACTACAACTTCTAGTTCTTCTTTTGATGAGTGGCTTATTGACTTTGGAGCATCTTATCGTGTGGCTAAGGATAAAGCCATATTTTCCACTCTAAATGAATGTAACACCAAGAAAACATTTGTTGGTGATGATATATATCTTAGTGTTGTGGGATCTGGAATAGTTTAGGTAGATAATGGTCATTTCAATGATGTATTATGTGTTCCCAGTCTTTCTTGTAACCTTCTATCAATATATCAAATCATTCATTCAGGTGAAGGTAAAACCGTAGAGTTTTCACCTCACCAAGTTTTAATCAAGGATATCAAAGATCCTCAGCATGTTCTTGCAACTAGAATTGTTGATGATATTACCAGGTTGTACAATTTTGACAGCTTTGGGTCATCATCTTTTCCATCAGTTTTTGTTGCTCATAGCAATGACTTGAGCAAACTTTGGCATGAGAGGTTTGGTCATATAAACTATCGTTCACTGCATCAACCATGTAATCAACAGATGGTGATTGGTCTTCCTCTTGTTCATGCAGAGATGGTGTTTGTGTCGGTTGTGTTCTCAACAAAAATCATCAGGACAGTTTTAACAAACGTGCCTCTTGGCACGCCTCAGGCCATTTGAAACTTGCTCACAATGACTTGTGTGGTCCACTTTCTTCTCCTTCTTTTTCTGGGTGCAAATATTTATTAACTTTCATTGATGACTTTTCCAGACGTACTTGAGTTTACTTCTTAAAACTTAAGAGCAAAGTTTTTGACAAGTTTCTCGCCTACAAGGCCCTTGTAGAAAAGCAAGCTCGACATCAATTTCAAAGGTTAATAACAAATAATGGAGGAAAATATGTGAACATTATTTTTACAAGTTACTGTACTACACAAGGCATCCAAATGAAACACATTGTTCCATATACACCACAACAAAATGGCGTTGTTGGGAGAAAGAACCACACATTAAAATAAATGGTTAATTGTATGATCCAATCTAAGGGATTAAATATAAAGTATTGGGCAGAAGCCATCAACTGTGAAAATTACATAGTAAATAACACTCCCACAAAGGCTCTTAAAAATAAAACACCAAAAGAATCATGGACTAAAATTAAACATGATGTAAGTCACTTCTGTGTATTTGGCAGTATAGCATGGACTCACACTCCTTATGAGAAAATGAAAGCATTGCAGCCTAAAAGTGAGAAGTGTATATTTGTTGGGTGTTCTGGAGATGTCAAAGGTTACAAACTTCTTCAATCACATTGTAATGAAATTATTATTAGAAGAGATGTTAAATTTGATGAAAATATCTTGGCCTGCGAGCCTAATTCGAAAATTGTTCCTTCTTCCGCCTGCAATCCATCTTCGACGTTTGTGCCTTATTTTGTTCCTATTCTTGTTTATTATTCAGATGATGACAGTGAGGATGAAAATTTGCCTCCTCCTACTCACCTTCCTCCAAATGATTCCCTTGAACCTGAACCAGCACCAGCACCATTGCTTCCTAGATGGGTTTGTTCAACACGAGAAGCAGTTGGTGATCCTTCATATCAGCATCAGACACGTTCACAGTTCTAGTGAGCCTCTTCTCTTTTGGCTCAAGTTTCAGAGACTCATGATCTAGATACATTTACAGAAGATTCAAGTCAGCTAGATTGGGATACAACAATGAATGAAGAGTATCGTTATTTAATGGAAAATGATAATTGGGATCTTGTACCTCTTTTAAAAGGAAGAAAACTTGTTAGATGTAAATGGGTCTACAGAACTAAGTATGCATCAGATGGAAGTGTTGAAAGAGACAAGGCTCAATTAGTTGCCAAAGGATTTTCCCAAGTTTAAGGAATTGACTATAATGAAACCTTTGCCCCAATAGCCAAAATGAACTCCATCTGCCTTGTTCTTTCCCTTGTTGCCTCACATAAATGAGAGGTCCATTATATGGATGTTAAATCCACCTTCTTGCATGGGGATTTACAAGAATAAATCTACATGGAACAACCTC
>SNQJ01S0004647.1:178055-188936 GCA_010110895.2 Picea sitchensis | reverse complement strand
GGCTCGGAGAATTCCTTATGCAAGAAGGGAGTGTAGTGTGATATGAATCCCTAAAATTGAATGAGCACGAAGTCAACTATGTGAACCATGACCTAGAGTTGGTCGCCATAGTGCATGCCTTGAAAATGTGGAGGCATTACCTCCTGTGTAGTAAATTTGTACTTATGACAGATCACTGTGGATTGTGACACCTGTTTGACCAACCAAAACTCAATGCTAGACAATCTAGGTGGATGGCCCTCCTTAGCGAGTTTGATTTTGAAATCAAACATATCAAAGGAAAGGAAAATAAGGTGGTTGATTCCCTTAGCAAAAGTATGAAAGCAATTCGTCTGGCAGTGGTGAGCACCTGTGAGACATATACCAGGGAAAGAGTCAAGAAACGGATGCGTTCTTCTAGACCATGACCTCATACCTGGATAAAGAACCCGCAGGGATAAAGTATGAAGGCTACCAGCTGCTAGATGGAGGTCTACTAACTTACAGAAGCAGATTGTATATTCTAGATTGTGATGACTTGAAGAGGTTCATAATGGATGAACTACATAAAATACGATATATTGGTCACCCAGGATACCAGAAGATGTTCACAGCCACCAGGAAACAATTCTATTGGCTTGGATTGAAGAAAGACATAGCTAAGTATTTAGCCAAATGTATAGAATGCCAACAAGTTAAAGCAGAACACCGGCACCTAGCAAGATTATTACAACCCCTACCAATCCCGGAATGGAAATGGGAAACCATCTCCATGGATTTCATCACCGGATTACCAACATCAACCAGACAGAATGACACCATCATGGTAGTGGTGGACAAATTAAGTAATTTTTCTCACTTTATTCCCGTCAAATCGACTTGCAAAGCAATAGATATTGCCAACATATTCATGAAAGATATATTCAGACTACATGGCATGCCTAAGGAGATCGTGTCTGACAGAGACATGAAATTTACTTCAAACTTTTGGAAATCCTTGATGGATGGTCTGGAGACCAAATTATTTTTTAGCACGGCCTATCATCCTAAAACCGATGGACAGACGGAAAGAGTGAACCAAATATTAGAATACATGATAAGGATGCATGTAATGCATCAACCTAAAAAATGGAAAGATTACCTGCCACTGGTGGAATTTTCCTACAAAAATGGCTACCAAGAATCACTAAATATTATCCCTTTCAAACTCCTCTATGGCAGGTCGTGCAACACTCCAGTTAGTTGGAGAAATCTCGTGAGTATAATTATGACTGGACCCGACATGTTGAAAGAAATGGAACAACAAGTGATTCAGATAAAGCAAAATCTAAAGGTCGCTCAGAACAGACAGAAAAGTTACGTCGACAGAAAGATAACTCCAAGGGAATTCAAGACGGGAGACCACGTATATCTCAGAGTTATGCCCAGGAAGAGTTCCCTGAGGATGGGATCTTGTGCCAAGTTGGCACCTCGGTATTGTGGACCTTTTGAAGTTCTAGATAGAGTGGGACTTGTAGCCTATAGGCTAGCACTTCCTCCCATAGTAAAAGCATGTAATGTTTTCCATGTTTCATTATTGAAGAAATGTGTACATGATTCTAATCATATAATTGACTGGTATGTGATCCAGGTGGAACCAAAGGGATAATTCCTACTAGAACCTCAATGCATACTGGATAGAAAGGAAACCCCACTAAGGAACTGAACCATTGCGCAGGTCAAGGTGCAGTGGAGACATTTTGGCCTAGATGAGGCTACATGGGAAATGGAAGATGCCATGCAACAGGCATATCTGATTTTGTTTACTTCTGTACATACATGAAATATTAATAGATAGAACATAGAGGATGATGTTCCTTTAAGGGGGAGGGAATTGTAACACCTTGTTTCCCCCGATCTGTAAATATAACTATATTGGCCAGGAACTATGGCAAACTCGAAGGTTTGAATGTTTGATTTGATGGACCTTTGTATAAAAGGTCGATAAATGTAAATTATGCTATGAATATGTGTTTCATGACTGCTGGGAAGGGGATGTGCTAAAAGATACCACGATGACTAATAAAAGGTGGTGGAAGGGACTTGGAATGGTTGCGTTAACTTCCACTAAACCAGTACCATACTAGTTTTTACTTGTTCAAATACCAAAGCAACTCTTTCACCCTGGAATGAATTTCCCATCAGGATGGTAGGTGGGGAGGATCCTCAAGAGTTAATGAGGGGATGGGGTGAACCGCCCATCCATGAAACTCTCAGAACTGACCACGAACGGGGGAATTCGCGCCACACGCAATCTTGCAGAAAAAGGCAAGAAAGGAAGTGTGGGAAGGGTAGAGGAAGAGAACACACGCGACAGGGATCGTGGAAGAGAACCGAAAAACTCTGTAATCACAGGGAGTTCTGAACACAGGAGAAGGGGAGTAACCTTCGTCCTTGGTTATTTTTCTATCTTAGGAGAAGGAGAGTAACCTTCATCCTTGACTTCCGTTGAGATAGAAGTAAGAGATTGAATCTCAGAGCATCATGGTCTAGCTCAGGGGTGGCTAGTGGTAAATCTGTTTGGAGTCACTAAGCCTACGGTTGGGTGGAAACGAGCACCCCTCTCAGCAGTCTCATCATGCCTTGTGGTTCTGATAAGTATTTTTATTCCTTATATTTGGAATTGGATATCATGGATACATACTCATGCTATACGTTCATAAATGGTTTATGTATGCTATTATTACCTTGTATTTTAGATTGGAGATAATGAATGCATGTGTATTCTTATATGTCACAGCTAGTTTCTGTATAAATTGAGTAAGTCTGGAGTATGAGTCTGTTCCACTGAGAATCATCCCATCTGCATGATTCTTTTGGTGTTCTAGTTTAATCCCTCGAAAGCACCTTCCCTAGGGGTTCGCATCATGTCTCGTAGTCAGAGTAAGCTCCTTGGTATGGCTACCACTAAGGTAAACCCACGAGATTACCTTGCCCTAGTGCCATAGCTCATAATGCAGAGAGTTAGGAAGGCACTTCATTTAGGTCAATAGCCTAGGGACTTTGAAAGGTTCATGCAACCGAAGTCTGGAAACCCTGTGCAAGAAGGAGTTATCTCTTTAAGGTCACGGAGTCGTGGAAGATTAAAGCTCCGAGAAGATGACTTTCATGACCCAAGTTCAAAAAGGATAGCGAGTCCAGTTATCGAAAGGGGGTATCTTTTCGTTTTGTGAACAAACGGACGGGATCCTTTCGAAAATATCCCAGGTCTGTCATTACCATGGGATCTAGAAAAGGAGTGCAGTTGTTAACACCTTGAATCCTTCAGTCTTCACAAGTAGCGATGGAACCGGGACCCTAGATTCCAAGATCCATCGGGAGATACCTAAACTGTCGATCTTAACCCTTCTGCTAGTGGGAGAATGGACTCGTCAAAATCCTGAAAGTACCGAAGTGACCGGAACCATCCATGGATAGAGGACGCGTGGCAAAGGATCAGTGCTTCGCTGACTCGTTGCTGAAGAAAGTCAAAGGGCCGAGTTTTGTGAACTCACGAGACCCGAACTCACGGTTTGACCTGAACCGTCGGATCACAGGAGAACCATGATCGTTGATCTGGGCGTAGGGATATCGGGAGTTTGGGGTTCAGGCTTTAGAAAGGTAGGTGATGGTTGTGTTCCAACTTCGCAAAATGTGAAGTCCCGACAAGTTCGAAGGGTTAAGCCCCCGGTCATGACAAATGGTCATGTGGGTGGATGATTAAGGGAGGAACTCTCGAAGATCAGGATTTCAGAAATGGAGAGTCAGAGCTGGCTCACGGTCGTTGTCCTGAAATGCGAAATCAAAAAGTAATCACAGTCGCCTATCGGGGAGATAGCACAGGACCGTAGTTATGATCCTTGGAAGGGAATCCGAGTTCGGGAGTTCGGAAGTAGGGGTCTAGGTTGGTTTGCATCTTGAAAGTCCTGAAATGCGAAGCATCCCTTCGTAAGCATGTGGTCATACCTTGCGGTCGTATGGGGGAAGCTCGTGCATTGTGCGGGTTTGCGCAGTCAGTTTTCAATAAGGTCTACAGATTAATTAGCAGGATCCCAATAGGGAACCAATGAGTTGATTTGTCTTGGAAACGAGAATGAAATTTTATTTTATTCACGCCCATCATGGGGGTGTTACAGAAAAACCTTGGAAACTTCATTCTAGAGGGAGTCAAGAAGCAGAAGGAAGAAGATCATGCTCCTAAGAAAGGTAATCATCATGCTATGGTTGCAATTAATTCCCCATATGACTCATGGATTTTAGATTCTGGTGCGTCCCGTCATATGGCAGCGAAAGAGGAATTTTTCTCTTCTTTGAGTCCATGCTCAAGACCCCCTATTCTCATGGGGGATGATACTCCAGTAGAAGTAGCAAGATAAGGGAGAGTGGAACTCCACAATGGCATTTTTGAGAGTGTTCTACATGTTCCAAATATCTCTATCAATCTTCTCTCAGTTTATCAAATTACTCAAAAAAGTAAAATGGTTGAATTTACATCAGATTCAGTTTCAGTAATTGACATGCATGACAATTCCATCATTGCAATTGGTGAGGTGGATCACAAGTCAAGGTTGTATAAATTCACTAAGTTTTTTTACGATGACTCCTCTATTCTACTTACACATAAGGAGAGTACTTTGCATGCACCTCCATTGAAACATGCATATACTCTTGTTCTTCCATCAGTTTCAGACATCAGAGATGACTCCATACACTCAGATTYTGTACATGAAAATAAGCAAGTAGTACAGCCAGATAAGAAGCCAGCRKCGATGCTTTAGCAGATGCCCAAGAAGGCAKAGACCACACTYCAGGAAGCAGGCAACCTTGCAAGGAATTCATTGGATTCGAGGAGGACTCGATCTCAGCATGAGGAGTCTTCTCATGAATTTTCGGCTTCAGAACCTTCGATGCCCATGCATTGCTATATGGTTCAATCTACTGATCCACAAAACAACAATAGGGTTGTGGTAAATCCTTTATGGCAAGAAGACATGCAGAAGGAGTATGACTCACTCCTACATAACCAGAATTGGAATCTGGTTCCACTTCCACCAGAAATGAATATTTCCAGGTGTAGATGGGTCCACAGGATCAAGAGGTACAAGGCTCGACAAGTTTCCAAAGGACTTCATCAGATCCATAAATATTTATGCATATTCACAAATACTTTCAATGAGCAAAAGTTTCAAACTTTGCGGGATCATCTTGCAGTGAAGAACATAGTTTCCTAGCAGCTTCCATTTTCTTCTTTTGATACATCGTCTTTTGAGGGGGGGTTTTGTTCCCACGTGGTTTTCCCTCTTTCCTCACTTTTATTCAGTGTTCATTAGTTGCATTGTACATGAGTACCTAAAATGGCCTAGTAGTGGGGACTCATTTTTTACTCCATAGTGATGTTCAGGGGGGGTGTTGGAGAAATTTATATTTTCGTCACACTAGTTCAGTGGGAGTTAACTGACTAGTTCTATTTTAGACTTTCTAATCTTAGACCATCACTATTATGCATTCATTCCTAATTATAGGATTCCATTGCCTATATGAGTGAAGATCACTCACTCATTGATAAGACCATAATATACATTGATTCTCATTATTCCTTGTGTATCTATCTTCCTTTTCTTGATAAGCTTTGTTTGTGTATGCTTTAGCTAGGTCTCCTCTGCAGGTTTCCATGAAACACTGACAAGAAATACTAGATAAACTCAAGATGAAAAGCCAATATTCTAGCAAAAAATATAAGGTTGTTGTAAACACTTTTCTGCAACAAATTAAATGTATTACAGCAAGAAAATTGGCCATTGAAATCTCCTCAAACTTTGCCAAAAAGTGCGTTGGACCAAGGAGAGCAAGTATGCAAACTTTGAACAAAATCCAGTGGTTGATAAGAGAGATATTAAAGCAAGTAAGTTAGGGTTTCTGAAACCCTAATGTCTAAAGATGCAATTTTGTAACAACGGCAATAAGTAGCCCCTAGATGGGGATGCCCTAGTGGTTGTGAGGTGCCCAAGGCACAAGGAAAACAATCCACTTTGCAAGAAGTAAAAATGGCTGAAATTCATGTTTCCCAATGAAATATATTATTTCTCCAATGAAAAAAATCAATGACTAGTGCCTTTACTATTGGATTAATGGAGTCATAAGGAGATTAGACAAGCTACCTCCTTGGGGGTGTAAGCCCTTTTACTCCCCAAGGCAAGTTTCTCTAATACAGGGTTTAATCTAAGAGGGTGTATGCCCTTATACTTCCCACCTAGATCCTAGCATAACAATACTTGACTTGAATAAAATGATAGCAAGAGATTGAAAACCATACCAAGATCAAGAGAAATGCCAAGATAAATCACCACAAGAAAAAGAAAGCATCATCCAAAGTTAGCCTCCTCCATCAACCATTCATAAACATAACCATACACAAGTGCAAAAGAGCTAAAAGAGCCAAGGAGGCCGAAAATTTTAGACCAAGCCTCTCACAAGAGGGAGAGTCATGATTTAAAATGAGATCTTATGATCTCTATTTATACAAAATTTAGCTAACACAGCTTGTCCACAAAATAAGGAGTAAAACACAATATTAGGGGTCAACAATCCTAATCTTTCCCCCTTAACACAATAATATTAAATAATTCACTTAAAATTTCATCTTTTTCACAAATTAAACCCTAATCTAGGATGATGTCCTTTAGGAGACGTTTTGCCACTTTGAGGAGGTCGTTGGTGTTGGAGAAGCATGGAAGGGCCTCCCAAGGCAATTTGTCAAGCATATAGGTGATCTCATCATGGTGAAGACCCTCTTCTCTTCAAAACTTCCAAGTGCAAATGAGTGGCACCTCGCCACCAATCCCTAGCCCCCAATATCATGATTTTATGCTCAAAAGTGGGACATTTACACCTCCTGGGAAAATTGTTTGGCAAGAAATGGGTGGGCTAGGTCATCCAAGTCATCATCAAGTCCATCCAAGTCATCATCAAGTTCATCCAAGTCATCTCTCTCCCATATAGCATGTGGGCCCCTGGCATCCAACCTATGGGCTTGTAGCCCCATGGAAGCCCAGGCTAGGCTTGTTCTCCAAAACATGTCCATCAGTCAGGTCCTGCAAAGACAAATGAACATGCCCTCCAAGGATCTCAAGTCATAACATCATGATAAGTGAATCTAATCAATAAATGATCCATCTAAGCATGTGCATCAAAGATTACAATATCAAACAACTAACATCTCAAAGACACTATGCGACTTGTCAAGCTTAAGTATGGGATGGTTGAGGAGGTGTCGTATTTGGTAGATCTTTCCTTAGGTCAAGGAGATCTTCCAAGAGGTCCCTCTCTAATCCATGTAAATTGTATGAGGTGGATGGGGTCAATACTCAATGGGCATAGGGCTAATAACATACTACGGTGTTGGCATATTTATAGACAGAAGGTCTTTGTTTGTCATTGATAGAAATATTGAAAGTGTAATCTCAATAGTGAAGAGTAACAGTGATCGTTGGATCAACCATTCAGAATTATCGATGGTCATCAAATCTGAACTTAAACAGGAGGAGTGCGCAGAAGAGGAGAATAGATCTCAGGCATCAAATCTGAGCGTGAGGATCGACCGTTGTTGGATCCAGAAGAATGAGCATGATCTTTAAGTGCAAGGTGAAGCGGGTTTACAAATTCCTGAAAGCAAGGGGACTGTCCATCATCAAAGAGGACACATGGTGAAAGATCATAGAACGACAAAGGCTCCATTCCGTAGTTTCGCATATCGGGAAATCCAAAGGAAGGAGATTCTCTAACCCCTCAAACTCGCGATATTAAAAATCGTGATGACAATCCTAGTCGTTGAAGCTAGAGGACATATGGCAAGCGATTGGCATTTCATTGACTTTCACATTGGAGGAGTCAAAGGAATATGACACATGAACTTGCGACTTGTGAAGTCTTGAAATGATCTGGACCGTCGGATCACCAAATCTCTCGACCATTCATCTGACGAGTAAAGCGCCTGAATGTTTGGCATGTGGTCATAGCCAAGGTCACGTCGTCGAAGGATGAAGGGAGGAGCTAGCACGTTGCTAAGCCACATTTAGGAGATCGCGACATGGAGATTCGAGACGTTTCATCATAGGAGTCCCGAAGTCGCAAATCATGAAGCACTCATTTGATTAGCGAGTGGTCATAGCTTGTGGTCACATCATCGAGAGTTGGAGGAAGGATCTAGCATCTAAGCTCCACTTCGGAGATCACGACATGGGAGAGTCGAGATGCCTCATCACAGGATTCCTGAAAATTGCGAGTCGCGAAATCACTTTACGGATAAGCGCTTGGTCACAGTCGTGGGCATGTGAAGGAAGGATATTGCAAGTTGCAAGGCTCCATTTCATGATCGGGAGTTGGAAGAGTCAATGTGACTCGCAACAAAATTCGTGAAACATGAAACTGCAAAGTGCCTCCTGATTAGGCCTGTGATCAGAGCGAGTGGGCATATGGGATAAATGCAAGACCCTACGGATTTAATTCAACGGTATTGGTTATTTGAGAATATGATCGAAGGGATACTATTGATCTTCATGGTTAATTGTTCAGTTATGATTCAGTTACCAGAACTGAATCGTGGTTCTTGAACGATTGGCAATTCAGTTGTTGAAGCGTTTTTGCCCTAGGAGATTCGAGGTGTAACTGAAGTTGTTGTAGTGCATAAAAGTGATATGAAGTGAATGTGTGGGGTAGTTGTTCTGACTGAAAAATGAGATAAGCTGGGAGAAAGGAAAATCACAGAATACACAGTGAGAGATCAAACTCGGAAATAATAAACAGAAGATGAACAGAGCAGAAGAATAATGAAGCAGAGAAGAATTGCATAACATAGGAGAAGTGGTAAGAATTGATATATCTGAACTAGTAGTTATTCATTCATTTATATATAATTAGGGAGGTAGGGTGGTGCTAGGGAGGACTGTGGTCCTCTGATATTCAATTTGGTGCTTGAATATTGGAAGTTGTATCTTCCATCTAGTTGCAACTAGAAAAACAGGGTGGCGGGGTGGTGCTTGGGAAAATACAGAGTTTTATGTATGCAAGTTGGTGCTTGTATAAGTCCAGTTGGTGTTGGAACAATTAGGGAGTTGATGCTTCCTTCTAGTGGGTGTTAGAGAAGTAAGAAGGTTGGTGTTCTCAGCAAGTTGGAGCTTGCAAAACAGAGGTGGTAGCTTCACTTTGAGTTGGTGCTCAAATATAGATGATGTATAGAACTTAAAATACTGTCTATCATTCGAAGAAGAAGAGTTTTTCTCCCTTTATGGGTTTCCTTGTAAAACAATTGTCTCTGTGTATATCTTATGTGTGACTGATGTTCTTTATTTATGTTGTTCATATATTGTATAATATTGATGGTCACTTGGAAGAGATTAAAAATTATTTTGAAAAAATCATATATCGTTTAAGCTCAGTAACAATTGATTCACCCCCCCTCTCAGTTGTCTTAGTAATTTCAAAAATCGGTATCAGAGAAAGGTTCCTTTGACTTAAAGGTATATTTGTAAGCTTAAACATGACAAATCATGAAGGGACTTCAGCCACTAAGCCTCCTATGTTTGATGGAACAAATTTTTTTTCTGGAAGATTAGAATGAGAACTTACTTAATGGCCTTAGGTGCTGACGTTTGGGATGTAGTAGACACTAGATATACAAATCATGTTGTGTTATATTCCAAGGATGATAAGTTAGAGTTTAGATTTAATTCTAAGGGAATGAATGCTATCTTGAATGGACTTGTTGAAGCTGAGTTTGTAAAGGTGATGCATCTTGAAACTGCCAAAGTAATGTGGGATAAACTTATTAGCAGTTATGAAGGAAATGAGAAAGTAAAAGATGCCAAACTTCAAACATATAGATTGAAATTTTAACAACTAAAGATGAATGAAGATGAAATATTTAGCAAGTATTTTTTAAGAGTTGAAGAACTTGGGAATGCCATGAAGGATCTTGGTGAGAAGATTGAAGAATCATTTTTAGTTCAGAAGATTTTAAGATCTTTGCTTGATCAATTTAATACAAAAGTCTCTGCAATAGAAGAACTAAATGATCTTAAAACTTTATCCATTGATCAACTCCTAGGAACTCTAACTGCATATGAAATTAGAATTAGAAAAGATAAATCCATTACTAGAGAAGCATCTTTTAAAGCAGACAAAAATATTGATTCAGAACTAGATGATATTGAGGCAACATTTGTGAGAAGGTTAAAGAAAGGATCAGGAAAATACCAAGGCAAGCTCCCCTTCAAATGTTTTAACTGTGGTAAGATAGGTCATTTTGCATCTAATTGTCCTCACCAAAAAAAGGACCAGAACTCTAATGATGAAAAGAAATACAAATTTAAGAAATATAGTAAAAAGAAAAGTTTGTGTGCAAACAATAACAATTCTTCAGAAGACATAGATAGTGATTCATCATGTGAAGACAAAGTGAATGATTTTATGCTTATGGATATGGGATATATTGATGATGAACACACAAGAGGTGAAATGGATGATGAATAAGCTGTGGTGGATATGGAAGGTGAATTAATCAGTGCTTTGGAACAAATTGACAGACTCAAATTTAAGAAGAGAAAACAAAAACAATTGTTGATGTGGTTTAAAATGAACGGTAAAAAAACTAATGAAGAATTTTCTCTACTAAAAGTTGAGTTAGAAGAGGCAAAGAAAATAGAGGACATTATGAAACAACAATTACCAGAGAAGAAAGCGAGGTGTGAAGCCTTAGAAGAAGAGATAGTAAAAACCAGAAAAGAAATGGAGAATTTTAAGGCATTGTACCACCAAAATTTGTCAAGTATTAAAGCATCATAAGGACTAACCTCCATTCTAAATTAGCAAAGGAATCCAAAGTTGAAA
>SNQJ01S0004647.1:159198-170434 GCA_010110895.2 Picea sitchensis | reverse complement strand
AGGATCCATATTATTTTGCATTGTTTTTCTATGCTTTCATGTTTCCAATTTGATTTGGCACTCCTAACAACATTTCTTGATAGCCTTTAACAAACTTTAACCTTATTTACTTCATTATTTCTTCAATGTTGAGCTCTCCTACTCCTTTGACATTAAACAACAACAGTTGCGACTTTCCCACTTACCAATTCAGTGTCCAACATAAATTACAATAGCTTCTTTGCCCCATGGAGATAAATGTCATATTCCCACAATTGCGTCTCTTGAAAACACATCTCTCATCCTACAAATTTGCGGTGATTGTTTATCACAAACGAAAGGCAATTTTTTTCTTGATATCCTTTTAGAAGGACCCAAACAACATCAATTTTTTCACAACATTATGTGATTTGTGACCCTCCTAATTTTCCAAGGCATATCCATTTTCCAAAAATGTCTTCCTCCTTATAGTTATACTCTAAAACACGTGTCCTCCAAAATCAACAATTTTTCGGAACAACATTTTACTCAACTCATTTTTGTTCTTCAAGATTGGGTACTCTCCTCTTCAGTCAACAACTTACCGCCAACTAATGTTGAACGTTTTTCACAAAGGTTCGCAACAATTCTTATTAATCTAATACCATGTTATATGTTTCAAGGCACAAACACAAAAAGACAATAGGATTTGCACCAAAAACTTGTACAATTCAGATGGCTTATATAGATCGAGAAAATATGTTCCAAAAATGCACAATTAAGGATAAGTGTCAACCTACTTTGAAAAATATGCCAACCCGAAAATGGATTTCCCTCTCTAAATTTTTCCAACACTTATAAACTTGACCCAACCACTATATATAGAAAAGCATGACACCCAACTAAAATAGGCATTACGCTTTTAACAAGAGGACCATTTAGCTTGTGAAGGTAATATTATTTTTTTGATGACAAGGTACATGGTTATCCACTTATTTGTTGTTTATTGGGTTAATATCTCTTCTATGTAGTGTGCTTCCCTCTCTTGACTAGTTTTTTGGTTTAGGGAGGTCTCCACTCTCATCAAAATACTCCCTTAACTCACACTTTTCCTTGTATTCCTCTGCTACAAATCCCTCTCCACTCATTTTTGGCATTGTATCATGCATTTCACTCAAACTTTCCTCAGTTTCCCCAACAACATGCACCCCACTAGCACACATCATAAGTTTATGAGTTTAAGTTTTCCTTTGTATTTAGACAGTCATGGTATATGAACTAACTTGTGATGTTAGGTTATGGATGTTAATAAGTGGTTTCTCTTCGTAGTTTTATATGCTTTCTTTGGCCTACGTTTACTTTACATAGCCTGGAGGTCTAATGCAAAGAATTCATAATAGAAAGAGATGGAGGAGGTGTGTTAATATTCCACATATAATTTTTTATGGGAGTTTGAAGTTTGAACACTTCTAACATGAATGATTAAAAGGTTATTTCTTTAATGTAATATATGTATTTATGATCTTTAGTTTCAATGTTGCTACTACATTTTCTTGTCCTACTTCCGGTTAATGTTATTGCACTACCAATGTCACATTGAATATTAACTAGTTATTTGATTTTCCCTTTGTCTATTGAATCCTAGTTTACTATCTTTCGAATCTACCTTTATTTTCTCAATGTAATATTTATAATTCACATAAAACCACATAGTTGCAGTTACCATGCATGTATTTGTAGTCCTAGCTACCTTTATTGACCCAATCTGTGTACAATGTTGAGTTTACAAGGTTTCTAGGAGATAAATCCAAGTTTGTCATCCCTCTTGCAAGGTCGTTGCAAAATCATTTAGTCACAAATTGTTCCAGCAATTGAACTGCGCCAAAATTTGTCCCAATGGTTTGATCATAATATGGAACATTGCCTATTCTTGTTTTCTATCTTAATTGTTTACCCAACTGTCAAAACTACAGAATACCCAGAAGTAACCGAGTGTCCACTTGACAGTTTTTAAACTACATCTTGTGCATATCTTTTGGATTGGTTGATTGATTATGTCATGATCCTATCCCAACCATTCCAAACAACCTGCCCAGACCTTGTGTCATTCAACTTATTGGCCAATTGTGAAGTTCGATTCAAGCTACAACAATGATTTTATTGTATGATGAGCGATGTATGAGCAAATTTGGTTAATAATATGTAACAATACCCTAAGTTTGGTCATAAGTATGTTGTTCTTTATAACAATAACCTTTAACACAATGCATGGTATGCAATGGATGGTTTGGAAAGTTATAACTCGTTAATTGTTGTTGTCACATAATTCTTGAATGCTCAAAGTATATCATAAGTAGTTGTTATGTACCTTCAATCTGAATTTTGAAATATGAATTGTTTTATTCTCCATTAGAGTTTCATTACATCAGAAACAATACATGATTTAGAGTGGAGTTAGATCAGACTTCATCATTATATTTCTTGTTGTCTCATGATTATAGAGGTTCTTCCTCAGGTTATGATTTGAAGGTTTTATACATGTTTCACAAATCGTATAATTGTATAAACATGGTATAATTGTTGGCATATTACTATGATTATTCTGTTGCAACAGATGTTATTTCATTGATACTACGTGTAAATGATTGCACTTCAAACTCGATATTTCCATTTGCTATTGAAATAATTACTCATGCTTAAAGTGTCTTATGAGAACTCGTCAAATGCCCCCATGATCACATACACAATATTATTGTGCCTTTAAACTATAATATGCATATAGTTGAAAACTTATATATATATATATATATGCCTTTATTTTTTATGATTTATTCACGAGCTTGTCATGATACAAATTATTTTTTTTTTAAATAATAACCCTTCATCAGACCATCGACAACCCACTTCATCGATGGTTTGACTAGCATAACATTTGCATCCTAATCCAGTAACCGTCAGAAACAAAGTTGGTTTATCGGTACATTATTGATAGTTCGACGGACTCCTGATGATCTTATGATGAACATTTGTCGATGGTACGACCCACGTACAACGGAATTTGATCGATGGTTTGTTGTAGATTAGTCAATCTTCTGACAGACTAGTGACGAAAATGTGATGGATTTGAGACAAATTGTAGTAGATGATACATTGGTCAATCTTACGATGAATTGACGATGACAATGTTTGTTGACATTGGTCAATTGTGCGACACATTTGTTGTAGGTTAGTTGCTCTTACGATGGACAAGTGATGAGAACAACCTGGATTTGGGACCTACATCGGTTGATGGTACGACGGAAGTGTTCATCTGTCTTGCGACGAATTGGGATCAACTTACTTGTGACAAAGGTGACGCGATGAAAAAAGGGTTGTAGCCTTCATTGTACTTGAGACGTTGTAGCAACGAACATGCATCGATAAATTGTCAGAAAGTGGGCCTAATGTAGTAGTGGAAGAAGGTCTCACCTGAAGCACAATCGAGAGTGTTGAAGATATATAGAGATACAACATGACTTCAACAACTCCACATACATGGTTATACTAACATGAATTCATTATATCTTTATGGAATGGGAAATTAAAAAATAGAAATGGAAATATAAACCATCATCATATACAGAACATGCTTTACTCAAGATTCATGAATAGATAAAGGAAACAACATAACTCCATTTAGCATTCATAACAAACAGATACTTTAATTTTTTGAACATGGGGCCCAAATACGCATTCATTTTGTACTTACAATGGGGTTCCACAACATCATAGTGGATAGAATAGATCTCAACACCATCTGCAAGCATTAACAACTAACAATCTAACAAGTTATTTCTATCACTAATGCTAATGATAACACTAATGCCAAGCCCTTTATCCTAGCCCCAAAGTAATTTTATACAATGATAATGGATAAATTTGACCATGTCAATTTGGTCATTAGTTATGCTTCTTAACCTATAGCCATTTGTAGCCAACTTCCACTATGTTTATTTATGTCTTAGTGCATCCTCTGTACTGATCTTGATGCTCTATTATGGAACATTCTTATCCTTCCATATATTTTCCAGAAATGAAGGACCCAACAAGCCCTGACCACAATTGTTGACTTACCCTCAAGTCAATCACTCTTCTCCTCTTGCCCTTAAAATAAAGGGGCCAAATTAGGGACAATTTGAAAGGCTTTACCATATGATTTGACAAACTTCTCTAACTATGTGCACCACTTTCCCAAAATGATAGAGGCTCTCACAATGGATGCTTGAGCATTCTCACTGTCCGGTTCTATAGGTTGAGTTTGCACAAGGGCCTGCCACTCTAGATCCACAAAGGACTATGGTTGCTAGAGAGCTATATAGACATTATGGGCCTAAATGCTCACAAAGCTTTCTTTCTAGCCAATGTAGGCTCATGGAGTGCATCCAATCGATCATCCATATCTTGAACTTCTTGAAACTTAGTTTTCTACTTTAGAGGGTTTGCAATGATTTAAGCTTTTGATTTCATTTTCTAGATTTGCTCCCAGAACTCCTCAACATGATTGTTCCTTTTCTCTAGTAGACCCATCCAATTTTGAGCAAGAATGAAAACGTGTTGACTCTCTCTTGTAGCTTGGTGTAGCTCAACCCTTGCAACATTAACTTATGCAACAAGAGGGCCCACTCTACAAATTATTATTGTTTATGCTAACTCCTCTTGGATTGAGAATTGTTCAATTGATCTTATAATTCCCCAACCCACTGATGCAATTGTCTCCATGAAGTACACACAAATTCATGGTATTCAAAAAGTTGGCAGTATGGAAGCTCCACCAATAGACTTTGATATGCTTCCTTGGAAAGGTATTTGAGTCGGGATAGGTGACATTAACACAATAGAAAACGCCAAGGATCGCAAAGGCTAGCCTAATGTATTAGTAGGCTTGGAGTTATAATCGGAGTTGATCTTGACCTCCTTCCTCTTCTTTTTCGTCTTGGCTTTGGTCACTACCTACTTGGACCGAGGACTACGAGGGCATTGAAAAACTTTTGGCAATATGTATGTAACCTTTTTTGTTGTTTGCAACTCTTGAACTCCTAGCCATGAAAAAACTTCTGTATGTAGGATGGCCTTTTTTAAGTAAAAGGGGGGTGGAGAAACTATGAACTGCTTGGGGTCAGCTCCCCATGGATGCACTTACATGTTGTCCCATGACCCTCAACACACCCTACAATTTTTTAGGTAATTTTGGGTACCACTTTAAATTTATTTTAGAATTTGATTTTGTTTCACTTATATTTAGCTTGATTCATTGAAAAATATTTCAATTGATWAAAAAAATTAATGTTAATGAATTCTTTAAAGAAAACTCCATGTTTCGGATCTTTTAAAAACTTTCATGTCTCGGATATTTTAAAAACTTTGCCTTTTTCTATGTTTCGGATTGTTTGAAAACTTTTACCTAAAATGCAATTCGGGTGACTTGAAAATATTCAATTCTTTCTTTTTCAGATCTCATTTTAACTTTATTTGGGAATACTTTATTCTTTATGGTTTGTAAAAGAGTGTATTTTCCATTTGAAGGTATTCTTTAAGTTTTGATGATATTTTCAGTTTATTCGGACCGAAATTTTACTTTCTCTTTTGGAAAAAAGTTGKAACTTCGCCCAAATTGACTATCAGTTTCAGATGCATTTTTCACTTTCTTCGGATTAACATTTYACTTTTCATCATGTGAAAGTGGGAATTCCGCCTTGTTAATTGGTTGATGAAGTTGTACCGAAGTCAAAGTTGAATTTGTTCAGGAATATGCTCTTTTTCATAGCCATAACTTTACCCGAATCCAGCAAGTTCAACATATGAATTAGAAATGAAATTGATAATCCGAAGTTCGAACTAAGATTTAAACTTACCTGAAAGCATGAACGGTAATGTCAATTACACGTGCAGATAAATGTTGGCAGAGATCTTTGTGGATATTTGGATTGGTGCCAAAGCATTGTAGTTATATTTCTTGGTCATGGAAATATATTCATGAGAGGTGTGACGATGAAGTGATTTATCAAGATATTCATTCATGGGATGAAGTCAAAGATAGGCTAAGGAATAAAGAAACCATCAGTTTTAATAGCCTATGTTTGGATGAAAATGGAGTTATGATTGAATGTAAGTTAGTGGCTATGAAGCTTATGAAAGAACAAGAAGAAAAAAGAAAAAAAGAAGTTGAAAAAGAAAATCTTGAGGCAAAAGAAAAAGAACAAATGGAAGTTGAATCAAAATCATAGAGAGACGTTGAGCTTGAAAGACAAGCCAAAGAAGCAGAGTTAAAGGAATAGCTTGAGAAACAAGAGAAAGAGGTGTTATCCCCTAGCCTAGGGATAACTAAGGAGATCACGTCTCGAGGCCCACAAGTCCTAGACATGGAGTACCGAGAGCCAAACGACTTGAGCATGGCCCCAAAGGGCCCCTCTTTTCTTCAGTGCAGTCCACTCATCACCAACAATAGTATCCATCCCACCAGCCTAGCCCTGAAGTAGTGGTGAGTCTTGCTCCATGAGGTAATGAGTCTGGGTATCATGGTATATATAACTCTAGTTTTTGAAGCACTTGAATATGTTGTATGAATCCTTCTTCATTTCATGATGTTTGCTTGGAAATTATGCTCTTTGCCTCATTCATACCTGGAAGGGTGACATGGTGCCCTAGTAAGTTGATTTCTTTTTAGAATGGGTTTCTCCTGGGTGGGTCTATGAAAGGTCATCGTTTGTTCCCTCCATACTTACCATTTTCCATATTTATTCCTTTCGTCTCCCCTATCCTTGTTTGGGCATTGGGACTGGCTACACTGGGAAGGGTTGTACCTTGCCTTGTGGAAAGAAGGGGCTAAAGGCCCAGAGGGTAAAAGTAGTTGGCAAGAGTTAAAATCCAATGTTGAAACCTTCGAGATGCTTCTCCCAGGGATCCCTGAGAAAGCAGTGAAAATCTTCTCAATAAGAAAAAGGGGACCCATAAGATAACATAAACACTCAAGGTAATAGTTGATGGATAGGAGGTCTCATCACGAGCCGGCCTATTATGACCATGGGCATGTAGTGGTATGACACTACCACCTATCTCATCATTGTTAGCACCATGATTTTCATGGCTAAGGTTAGAGGTTTGTCAACAATTTGCAAAGTCATGCCTGTTAGCACCCATGTTGTTTTTATGCATGGCATCATCTAACATCTCCAAGGGCCAGTTTCAAAAGGAATCTCATCATTTATTTATTCTCATTTCAATTTGCAACTGCGCACTGCAAAATTCACGACGCCAAAATTCATTGTGCGTCACACAAAGGATGTTGTCGCGCAGAGGATGTTGTCGCGCAGAGAATGTCATCGCTCAGAGGATGTTGTCGCACAAAGAAGGTTGTCGTGCATAGGATGTTTTTGTGCAGTGTATTTCATCGCGCAGTGGGCTGTCGCGCATAAGATGTTGTTGCGCGGTGGATTTTCCTGCACACAGGCTACAGGTCGCACTGCTCAAATTACTAGTTAAGTGGTCAACTTCAAGATCAATTTCTGACCAACTGTAGAGGAATTTTGAAAATCCCCGAGAGGTTTTTGTCGAGGAAAAACCAAGTAATAAAAACCTCTCTCATATTTTTAAAATGTGTCATGGATTGGGATATTCGAAGGAATCTTTGAGCCCAATTTTTCAGCTTTCGTGATTTCCTGTCCGAGACATGTTTTTGCGACACGTATTATGGCCAGATGAAGATGAATTTCAAGAAACCAAGAGAGATTTTTATTTATAACAATCTTAATTACAAAATCTCTCTCAGTTTCTAAAAACAGTTTTTTATCAGTGAGATACGACGTCATATTTAACGCCTATTTTACCAGTTTATTGTGCATTCTGTTGTATTTTTGTTGTAGGTTATTGTTGTGTAGCAGACTTGTTGTGCAAGGATGACAGAGTGTCCATAAATGCACATGATGACTCATCACAACCATATGGTCGAATTTTTATCGTGATCAATGACTGTAAAGAATATTTCGGTTACGATTATGATTTGGCAAAGTCGGGTTTTCTATTTTTAGTGAATTCGTTGAGGTTATTGTTTTCTTTCAAAGAAAACAGATCCATGATTCTAGGAGGGAATAGTTTGACCCTAGCAGCCAAGGGTGACATTAGTTTTCTATATATGGGGATCATTTTCATGTAAATAGGGTTGGTTGGCAAATTGAGTAAACGACTGCTATTGTATGTAATCTGAGTTTTTGACCGAAATTTAATGCATAAGGTCATGTGATTTAATGAAAATATTCTAGCTGTGATAGTCGGATGTATTGTGTCCCTTTCTTTGTGTATATATTTCCTATTACCTTTTATTTCATATCTTATACTGTCTATTTTGGAACGAATTTTCAAACCTGCGGATTCGTTGTACAGTGCCCCTTGTGCGCGCCACTTAGACAAAACGTTTTCCTCTCAAGCTAACTCTGAATTCGTCCACAGCGGCACTCTTGAGTTACTTCCTGTATTTTTCTCCCGCCACACTTTACAGTTTACACTGAAGGTTGTTGCTCACCTAGCCTTCTCCTCTCGAATCCAGTCACTGAGAGATTTGTTTTGTCTCTTCCTCAGATCGACCCCATAGCCCAAGTTTTATTTTTTTGCGCCAATATAACCAGAAACCATTTTACCATGGGTGTCAAATCTAGCCATTGTTTTCAAAGTCATATCCTGGGCGGAGACCACGCCATTTCTGAGAGAGCCCTCTCCAGATCCGAAAGGCTAGTTTCGGGTCTCAAAGTTGGTTGAAAAAGTTACCTTCGTCGTTTGTTTATCAGCCAAATATATTTACGGAGTGCTAACATTATGATGCAATTGAAAATTTTCCCTCGGAAAGAACGACATTGTTTTAGTTCTAAGGTCTGAGATCAGCAGACACTTAGGCACATATTGGCTGTAATTCTTCTTTGGCGACTCCACACATCAGAAAATCGGTTTGAAGGTGATTCCACTGGCAGAAGAATACAGAGCTAAATTTTTCATGGCGACTCCAATCAAGCTTCGAATGTTATTCAGAGACTCCACTAGAGAATGAGACCTGTGGACAAATATATGGAAGAGAAGTATGGAAAAATCAGGTTCTCGAGCTTAAGTTTAGTTTAAGAAGTACTTTTCTATTTTATCAATATCTTCTTGTCCTTTCCTGAGTTTTTCAAAATAATATTTCTTCACTTACTGCATTCAAATGAAGCCCAGAGATCTACCCTTGTATATCCTTCATTGCAAACTGTAGGTATACCTCCTTCTTCTT
Organism: Picea sitchensis; assembly: GCA_010110895.2. Classification (NCBI taxonomy): domain Eukaryota; kingdom Viridiplantae; phylum Streptophyta; class Pinopsida; order Pinales; family Pinaceae; genus Picea; species Picea sitchensis. The sequence goes on along the minus strand of SNQJ01S0004647.1, from coordinate 161,187 downwards.
GTATAACCGATATTCACCAAGATCCTTCCTCTGAGCCATATGATGTTCATGATCATTCTTGTGAGCTTAATGAAACCAAAGTTGAGCTTGTACCTCCTATTATTAATCCTACACCCTCCAATATTCAAGAAAGATACAGTCCTCTTAAATTTCCTTCCATCCTTCATGACTTTCCTCTGAAACATTATACGTAACTTCCTAGGTTCGATGGAGAGATTGATGGACTGTCAGCTGAGAAACATATTCATGTCTTTGATCATTTCATAGACCTTTTTGAGATCGAACATGATGATGTGTCTATCAGGGCCTTTTCTCAGTCCTTACAAGGATATGCCAACGCATGGTTCAGACATTTGCAGCCTCAGTCGATTAGCTCGTGGAATGAACTGAGGGAAGCTTTCAATAGATTTTGGGGTGAGAGAAAGTCATGGGATCTACTCCTTTTAGATTTTTATGTCATGAGAAGATTGAAAGATGAAACCATCTCAAATTTTAGTAGAAGGTTTGCCAGTATTTATTATAAACTTCCTAAAGAAGTCCAACCTCCTGAAGTTGTTGCCATGCTCCATTATGTGGCAACCTTTCAATCAGACTTATATTTCCTTTTGATGGAGCAGAAGTCTATGTCTTTGCAGCAGATGTTCAACAATGCTCAGGAAGTTGAAGACAATATTCAACCATGTAAACAGATTTGAAATGAGGATTTGGATGCTAAAGAACATGACAATGAATATGAACAAAGAACAGTTGATTTGATTCTTGAGAAGAGGGTTAATAATTTCATATGTCCTCTTGAAGCTTTAAATGTTGATGATTTTGCAAAGGATTATATTCCACTTATTGAAAACGAAGGTGTTTGCAAGATACCAGATATATAAAATATGCAGAACAGAAATAAAATGCTAGAAATGGCAGAATAACAATAAAATATCTAGCATAATCTCCACAATACACAGAAATGATATAACAATAGCAATAGAAATAGCACTTTGATTCAGAAAGCAATGTTCACAGGCCTCTTCGAGGGGGCAACCTCCAATTGAGAAGCGCTCTGTTACAATAATCTCCAAGCTAGGGTTCTCATACCCTCGACCCTTATTTATACTAAATATGTCTATTAAGAGAAGCATCTATAGGAAGATCCTTCTAAAAGCGGAAACTTCTATTAGGTCTTCTTACATCCGCCTTATTCTATTTTATTGAAAGGCCTTATTAATATTGACCTTTATTACATCCGAATACATTGATCTACCTATGTACGGGTTAGGACCTCAACATGTCCGCCCCCTTAAAAATAGCCTTGTCCTCAAGGCTTGAGATGTGGAAACTGCTGTAGAATGGTAGTTAGTTCCCAAGTGGCATCTGCTGGAGTCATATATTTCCACTGTACTAGCACTTCCTGGATGGTTCTCTGACGCAGGCGACGCTCACGCTGGTCCAAAACTTCTTCTGGTTGTAGCCAAATGGATCCTTCTTCAGCTAACTCTGGAAGGTTGGTTTGAATTTGGCACCTGGTTCCAATCACCTTCTTCAAGCATGAAACATGAAAAACAGGATGTAGCTTCGACTGACTGGGCAGAGCTAACTGATATGCGACTTCTCCCACACGCTTGAGATCTGTGTAAGGGCCATAAAATTTGGGTGCTAGCTTCTGACAATGCTCGGCCTTAAGGGAAGTTTGCTTATATGGTTGCGGTCTCAGAAACACATGATCCCCTTCTGCAAATTGACGTTCAGAGTGACCTTGATCTGCTTGTTGCTTCATTCTATTATGTGCCATGACCAAGTTCTCTTTAAGGGTACGAAGGATATCCTCTCGGACTGTAAGTGTTTGGTCAACTTCCTGGACCTTCGAGGTACCCAGTAAGTATGAGAGAACTGAAGGTGGCTTCTGTCCATATACCGCTTCAAAAGGAGTCATGCGAGTGGTTGTATGGTATGTAGTGTTGTACCACCATTCGGCGAGGGGTAACCATTGAGCCCACTGGT